>OMKZ01033638.1:0-15173 GCA_900302535.1 Neoniphon sammara | reverse complement strand
CATAATTGCCTGTGTCCGTATCCAAAAACCTCTCAGTAGCAAGTGCCAGAGGTCAGTGCACTCTAACCTGAAGTGCACTTCTGATGTGTTTGAAGAGACAAGACCTCACACATTAAGGAGGACTGAAGAGAGCTGCAATAAACAGCTATTACTATGCATAGTCATAGTCTCGACCCCCATTACAATTGCCGCCTGTCTTTTGGTCCAAGTGCATCTGCTTGCCCATTAGGATCGTATATTAAAATGTGGAATACCAAAAAGGCATCATTTTTATGCAGTTAAACAGTTCTTAATGAACCAGTTGAGTAATGAGGCGGCGAGCCGTGAGGCAAAAAGGGACATTGGCAAACATGGCAATGGTTTCATTACCCAGAGACAAAGTGGTGAATGGTGAGACCACTCTGTCATTGCTCTGCTGTTGCCTGGCACGGGGAATAGGCTCCATTTCCTGGTATTAGTCCTGTCATAGCGTCTTCCTCTTCCTCTCCATCCCTCTATCATTCCCTCCTTCTCTTCTCCCACATCAATATTGCATAGGATGACCATGAGTATGATGTGCATATTATGTTTCTTGTGCTAAAAGTAAAGTAAGCCATGATCAGACATGAAAGAGCCTGCAGTGCTCCATTCCATAGACTATGTACTTGTTTGTTTTTGTGTGTCTGTGTGCATGTGTGTGTACATGTAAATGTATGAATGAATCGCTCTTTGTGTGTTTATGACTGTATTGGCTTAAGCCCTTAAGAAACATTAGTACTGAACTGGCTCAATTGTCTGTCATAATAAAGCACATGTGTTATCTATATCTATAACAAATGGTCAGGCATCAGTTTAATTGGGCGGATGAATCATTGTCTCACTGACTGTCATCAGCTGTGAGTAGTAGAAACTTTATCATGGTACTCACACTACTATGGGTTAGATAAATCATAGTATTTCAGTAATCATAGTATTATGTTGGCTGTTCTACTTTTAAAAAGCATTGTAGCCAGTGGGGCCCGGTGCAGTGCTACAGGCCCATATTCTTTTAACTTTTTATTTTTATTTTTTTTACTTTTTATATATTTTTAGTTGGGGCAAGGTGAGCATTCACACACCTAAGGGAAAACTCTTTTATAGGTGCGTAGGATAAGCACTAAGCGGGTAACATCAGAAAAAGAGAGAAAGATCCCGAGCACTGTCCACACTTGCAAAAAAGTTTACATTTCATCAGAAAAAGAGAGAGAGATCCTGCTCTCCTTTCCAAATTATTTTAGTTAACATTTAAATGCACAGTTAAGACTGAAAGTAAAAAATGTCCTTTCCCTCTCTAAAAACAATTAAAAGATAACGTGTTATCAGGATACTATTATTTCTGAAGTCTTGACCAACAGCCCCTTACGTTTCTTCTTATCAGCATGACAGAGTCAGAACTTTCAGTGTTACTGCAGGATGCCACAAGGAAGAGGGCAAGAAGAGAGACATTTGATAGTCTTGCTGATCACATAAGCAGCAAGAACGTCGTCTCTCATATTCATTCCTACTTAAGGGCAATGATCACTCCGCCAGCGACATTCTGCACTGTTGATCACATCTTCTCCAGTATTAAAAGAATAAAAACTGCTAGTAGAAGCTCCATGCTCACCACTCACCCAAACTTGCTCTGGCTGTTAACCTCTCACAGAAATTCTTGACTATGATGAAATTAACATTTTCAAAGCAAACGCTGCTGACTACTCCTGTAAGGTTGTAGCCTAATGCATTTCAAGACACAAACGAAACTTGCAGACAACATGAAAAAGTATGCTATTCAAAAACAGGATTGCTTTCTCTTTGATTCCATGCGGTCTATTTTCTCTGTTGTTTTCTTCTGTTTGAGAATGTTGTTAGATGAAATCTAAACATGTCATGCCTTGGGAGCAATGGCTTGTCAAAATTTGTTAACTTGAATAAAAAGGTTTCAGGATTTGGCATAGGGTTAGGGATGTGTCTTAATATTTTTGATTAAATATGTTTTCTGTAATTAAAGCATTTAATTGTGCATGCCTCTGTTTTCAATAGGTTATTTCATGTTAGCTTTCTGTGTTGCTATAGCAACATGTCAGCATCTACTTAGGTAGACTCTACAGTTTACAGTGGTCTGTGTTTACAAGCTACTCAGTTGTTTATGACATAAGCAACACAGTAGTGGAAAAGGGCATGTCTAGTAAATTAATGAAATAAAAGACGTTTGGAAACTTCTGTAATTAAAAGGCCCAGCCAAAGTTACTTTGGCTTGTCCAAAATTGAAATCATGGTGCTGCTACTGAGTGGGGTGGTGGTTGGCAGAAAGTTAAAGAAGTAAGCTAATAAACAGCAGCTCAGTGGATGGACTTCCCGACTGGTTGGGAACCAGGGTAGAAGAACTGAATGTTTAATGCTCCTTTTGCCCTCAACATCTCCCATGAAAATGCCCTAAAGCAAGACACTGAGTCTAAAATTGCTCTATTGAAGAACCTCAGTGGCCAGCAGTATAAGACTGTGCTCAGTGGTCTTTTAAGTGTGTGAATGCGTGATGCTTCCCTCTCCCTGCAAACACCATGACCGTAAACACACTGTTTGAAATTACCCCAGCCCAGTTGATGTTTTCCTGGAACCTCATGGGGTGGAGAAACATGGAAGCATTTTTGCTGCAAATACACCAAAAACATTTGACTCTTGCATTGGTTACATGTCTAATGGTTTCTGCAAGCTCTCTTCTCAGTCTTCAGTTGTGCACTTCTTCCTTCATTCTTGATCTGTATCAGTTTTAATTCAAAGGAAATGATGGAGTTAATTGCAAAGTTAATTGAATCCATTAATTACTCTCATAAGGTGCACTTTGTAAAGATTATGTAAACATGAAGTTGTGGACCTTACCAATTAATGTACTATATATTTCCCTCTCCCTATTTCACCTCAGAAACCAGTACAGTGACTGATGCAGTATGCCTCTATGTAGAAAAGAGCAGTGGAATTGAACTTGATTTGGCCTAAGGAGATTTGTCCCATACATGGAGAGAACAATACAGAAAGGAACGGAGGATTTTTTTAACAAGATCTGTCATGCTGGCCTGTGCCACTACTGCCTGTCTTGTTGTTCATATTTATTTATTTAGTCATTCATTCAATTATTTGTTTATTTACTTATTTATGCAGATGTATGGAGTCTTGATTCAGTTGTACAGCTGTGTCTTTTGTTGATAATTGAGAATGTGGGAGTTTTTGGTTTTGTAACTAGAGTGATTCAACATGTTAAAATGCCAAGGAAGAGTGATAAGTGTAAGATAAGAACTACGGTTGGATATGAGCTGATGAATATGATAATGAAGAGGTTTCATCACATGGATCACAAGGGACCTTAACAGTTGAACACCCAGAATGTCGTCAGAGATAACAAAATGTCATCAGCTTTAGCCCATTTTGTACCATGTATTTGCAGGCTCAACTGAGGGTTGGAATGGAAATTTAATTTTGTATTTGTACATTCAATCTGGTGTGCTTTTTGAAGTGGTGCAATCATAGAAGAAATATTGGCCTGATCAACATGAAAGCGGTGGATATTGAAATGAGGCGGAAAATACATTTTGCGCCTGTTCCTTGCCCACTCTTGAAATAATGAAAGCGACTCAAGTTGTTGAAGAACACTTGCTCATGTGACCCACAAGCAGAAAATCATACACTTAATACAAACATGCAACCAGAACACACGCTCACACAAAGAGAGAGCAATTGTTCTCCCAATTTCCCTGATTTGCCTGCTGTGTTACGTTCAGGGCATGAAAGTTTTTCTGCAGGGCACAGAAGCTGGTGAATTCCAAATGCAGCCACTTTTACTACAATACATGCCAACTATATTGCAAAAAGACCTTGGAACAGTGTGCTTACTTGCCAGAGTGAGTGGAAAAAATAGACAAATATACCAGTAGGTGTGGGCAATATATTGATCAAAATTATCAATATTATGATATGAGACTAGATATTATGTGGGATTTTGGACACCATAAGTATTGTCTTTTCATGGTTTTATTAGACTGTTCTAGCTGTTTTATTATTTGTCTCTACCTGCTTGGTCATCATATCCACATTATTAATTATTGCTTATCAAAAATCTCTTGTGTGTTCGAAGTGCTTTGGTGAATCACTGTGTTCACCACGTATTATTACCACAGTGGTGCAGGTTCAATTCTGACCTGACCTAAATATCTTACTAAAGCACCAATAGTCATTCCTCAAGTATCGTCACAATATCGATATTGAGATATTGGTCAAACATATCCTGATATTTGATGTTGTCCATATCACCCAGCCCTATTTACCAGCCTTAAAAAGATTATCAGTATTTGGCTGGTGACTGGTTGTAATTTCCCACCTTGGCTTTTTGTGCTGATGGAAATTAAAACGTCAGTTTGGACAGAAAGTGTGCAGATATTCACACGTACATATACACACACATTCATGTTTACAGTTGTACTGAGATCAGTACAGAAATAATGTGTCTGTTGGTTTGTGTCATCTGTGACTGGAGAGGCAGTGAGGAGTGGAGTAATGTCAACACAGCACTGGACTGTGAACACTGAGCAGAGTAGTCAGTCATTAGAGACTACGGCCTTATGGGATGCAGATCTACAAGTGGACAAGTGGTTTTTGGGGATTCTGTTCACAGCTTACCTCAACTTCAGTTATCCTCAGGTTGGCTGAACAGAAGACTGCCAGATAAAGACACAATTTGCATTCTATCCTCCACGCAGTTTTTTTCCCCTGCAACGCAGTTTTTCTTTCACTTTCAGCAGTTTGTGCAATACAAAATTTTGTCTTTTTTTCAGCTGCATCTATATGGTCTCTAAATAATTTAACAAAAAGGTCTTGAAGCTTTAAGTATTAAATGCTTAGAATAAAACAAAAGTACAAATTAGAAAAAAAAAGAATTAGAAAAAACTGGGGGATAGGGGTCAGGGAGGGGAGTTGTGTGTGAATGTGTGTAGTGATGTGAGTGTATGCATATGCATAAAGAGATAAGATGAGTTGGGAAGACAAAGATACATGTATGATTCAGAATGTGTAGAAGGGTTAAGATCACTTCACTGTATTAATATAGCCATGGCAGCGCTCCACCTTTTTTAATCAGGAGATTATATGTTTGGTCAGGTGTGTCTATCTGTATGTCTGCAGCTAATTTTGCAAGCTGCTGGGCCTATCAGCCTAAATTTTTGTTTGTGCACAGTTATGACTGTATGGTGAAGAACCTCTTGTGGTTACAGTGATTCAAAAACTTTGAAAAATGTTTGTTGTGCTACTTCCACTCCCTCACTCCATTGTCTAGCTTGCTTGACCATCACTCTTTCTCTGCACACTACTGGACCTGTCTGCATATAGGCTATTTTTTTTATCCTATTGTGGCCGTATTCGCTCTGATCGCTAGTGAAAAAGTCTATACTTTTAATATGGCTTAACAGGGACTAGTGTTTTGGATCATGCTTTTGTAATTTGCATCATATACATTTTTCTTGTGATGAGGGGATTTGAATACCAATATATTTAATGCCATCTTCAGGCCATTTAAACCCAGTTTGAGCATTTACCACCTATATCCATAGCCATTGTTTTGTCCACATTTACTGTGTAACCCAGGAAGTACCCATTTGTGGAAATGAGATTCTTTAAGTGTGGGATTGTTGTTGCAGATTCAGCTAGAGATAGAAGCACATCATCTGCGTACATTGATACTTTATGTTGTTCTTCATTTATTGTGAGTCCCTTTGTGTTATTGTCGTCTCTAATAAGCTGTGCTAGTAGTTCAATACTGATATCGGACAGCAGGGGCGATAGAGAGCAACCCTGTCTGCAGCCGTGTTCTAGTGTAAATCGGTCTCATAAAAATCCATTCACTTTAACGGCAGCTTGTGGTTTAGAATATAGTGTTTATATCCACTTTATGAAATTGGGGCCAAATTGGAATCCTTTCAATGTTTGAAATCCTGCACCCATTTTTAATTAACAAGTTAAAACAGTGCTTGAGAGCCATATACTAAATTTGAGCATAGTAATAGGTATGTCAGGCAATTTACACCTTTGACTGATTATTCTATGAATAATCACTTATATAGTCCTGAGCAGTGCACTGCATTACTTAAATCAACGTCCTCTCCTCTGTGTTATGAGCCCTTATGCACCTCATGCAGCATTTAGAATACCAGACATTCCCCAGGCCCCATCTAGCTACTCCCTTCCACAGCATTAGCAAGCAAATGATCATTATGAGTTTGTAATACCTGACAAGTGTTAACTGTTGAGGCATAAGACATGCATAGCAGCTGTCAAGTGAGTGTTCTCTCAATCTGAGCTTACTTGACTAAACTCCTTTGGGCTTCTGCGTGCATGAAAAATTATTATGAAACTGAATTCTGTTAGCTTTTCAGCTGCCAGAAAATGCACAGAATGGTCGAGTGCCCAATCATTTGAGAGACATGATATTTTTATTCTGCCCTACTTCAGTTGACAGATACATGATGAGTGATTTTATATGCTGTTTTTGTTTTAAAATCCTTGAAAACTGCAAATGTGCTTATTTTGTTATTGTTGTGCTTTAGGTAATCTTTGATCTTCTGACTCTGAATGGAGAGCTATAAGAAGACAAATGAACAGGCAGAGAAACAGGTAGTGGTTCTATTGAGAAGAGGTGACACTCATCTATAGGACAGTGACAGGATGCAGGCAAAGAGACAAAGCAATTCAGTGTCAAGCGGCTGAGAGGAAATGAGAGAGGCAGAGAGGGCTAAGAGAGATGATTGACAGGGAGATATGGAAGACATGCTGTCAAAAGGGGTCAGAGATTCAGGGCCCGCTCCATTTAACTAAAGCTATTCTTCATTATCCACACTAAGTATAGCTGTGATGCACAGAGCGTCTTTGGTACTCTGGGCCTTTCAGTGTAGTGGAGACTTTCCAGAGTGCATGGTCTACTCTGAAAACTTCAATACACTTAGTGAGCAACAAACAGTGTAGGTGGGGACACTGAAAACTAAGTGGGAAAAATGAATGGAACTATCAGAGAGCAGAAGAAATAATGATTGAATGTTTCTTGTTTGGTCGCAGATGATATGCACCTTCTATGCAGTTGTGTTCTCTTATTTGTGCTACAACTACCAATTACTAAACACAAACTGCTCTCTGCCTCAATGTTTTTGGCCTCACTCCAGTGCAGCCTTCCAAGCTGCAGCGCAGAGTTGTACAATTCACACACAGGTTCAAACACTGCCTGCTTTGATTGCAGCCCTCTTCTCTCACTTGGTATCACTTCATTTTTAGCATTTTACCAAGAGTAGCCAAGAGAACAGAAACACAGCACACTTGGATCCATCAGCTACAGTCGTGGGCTCAATACAAAACAGAATAAGTGTTGACAGTACAGTGACAGCGAGAGTATCAGTAATTTCTGCATTTTTCCTGCACTAGGACAACAGAGACCACAGCAGCCTAATCTTTCTCAAAATATTTATTCTTTCTCAAAATTCTCAGCCAAAGTGATTGCTGTATTGGCTTGATTTGTGAATGATGCTGATATTGTTGACAAAGGATTGATGATATTATGAATAAACTTTTTACTATATGAATAGCATTTTATGAAAGTGATTTACAAACAGCAGGAAATACACATTAGTAATACAAGCATCTGTATTGCCAATAGTAAATTCAAACAAGGTTTCATAAGACTAAAACAAACATGAATAATGTTAATCTCTAAAGATGTGTGCTGAGAAGTGATTTAAAAGTCAGGCCAAGCGTCTCAGGCAGGGCATTCCAAAAAGAGGTGCCTTGACCGCAAACACCCAGCCATCCTTAAGTCTACATTCGAGATCCAGCCATGCCTTTAATGCAGTCAGTAAAACCTTAGAGCAATAATTTGTGACATTTTCATATAAATAAATGTCAGTTTTGCCACTCTGTATTGCCAGTTGCTTTAACACAGTCGTCAACCTATGCCCCGTTCATGAAAGCTTTTACATTTGCTGTGTTTGCTGTTCTGAACACCCAGTGTTAGTTAGCCGTTTTCCCGGAACAATCTTCTTCTGGCACACACTTTTCTGGCAGCAGCAACAGCTGTTCGTGTGAAATAAATGGAAGAACTTGGTAGTTAGCATGACCAGCAATAGGTCACTAAACAAAGAAAGTGTGGTACATACAGAAACTCAAGCATTAACAGCCAAAAAACTAAGGAAAAAGATGCCGCAGTGCTGACAAGCGTCTAGGAAGCGCAGTGCAAAAACAACACAGGAATGGCTGCTTATCACCAAAGATGTCAGCAAAACAGAAAATATAAAACAACAATTACCACCTCAGAATCAGTTCTGAAACTGTCAAGCAACCACTCTCCCTCATCCTTTCCTTATGTCAAAATTAGATGGCTGATCTAACATATGGTCACATAAGTACCAGACTATAACATATAATGATCATTATGTGCTGCAGAGTTCAGTAGGCTAGATATAGGTATTAGTATGTATAGTATGGGTCCTGTCTACTGTTTTATGTGCAGGTAGCACATGTTTACAGCACAGCACCCATGAGTGTCATTAATATCCTAGTGTCTGGTGGAAGTATTGAGTGTCAGGTAGCAAGAATGTGATCCAGCACTCTCACACCCAATATGCACATCAATACCACTTCACCCAATGCACTCAGGGGACATATGAATCCTTCTTTCATTGCACAGACACCATAATAGGCAATTAAGCAGCTCATCCTGTAGAAGCAAAACAAGGCTGTTGAAAACGAATGGAGCATTTAGATGTTGACTAATTAATACTGGATCTGGAATGGAGCCAGTGTCATGTTCATCTTGCCTGTTTACTGCAGGCTGGCGGTCGGTGGCTGGGTACGGATGGCAAATTGCAGCTTTGAGAAAGGGGCTTGTATTCCATAGAATTCTCTCCCATTGTTGTTGATAAACATGCCGTGTCTGAGCAGGTAATAAAGTTTCTTTGGCTGAACAGTTAAGTCATCTGTGCAAATAATAGCGTTGTCGGTGGTCCTTACGTGCATTCATCTCTCATTTAGCTGATGGAAATCGTTTTTCCTTTAGGTCACAGAAAACAAACTGAGGGCCAGAGACATTAGTAGGCTTTAAGCAAGTGGTTGTGTGTGTGTGTGTGTATGTGTCTGTCTGTCTGTCTGTCTGTCTGTGTGTCTGTATGCCCGTGCGCCCGTGCCTATTGCATCTCATCTACTGTTTATAAGGAATGGGGGATATGACAATATGTTCTACTGTATTTTTTCATTATTTCCAACAATTTCATCTGAAGGCACAGCATGTCGTATAAGTTTCACAATCAGTAGGAGCTTATGAGGATCACTGGGGTGAGTGAGATAGTGTCTCATTGTATTGAATGATTATAACAGAGCATCACAATTTCCAAATTATATATTAATGTTTAAAAATGGTACACCTACCCCAAACCAGTAATTGGTCGTTTCAAACCACAGTTATAAATCAATGTTTACTACTATTTGCATGAAACTAATTATGCAGTGGAGTCTGAATGTCTGAGTCCACTACCAAGAACTCTTCTGTTTCATAATGTAACACAAATAATATTTCTCAATTAAGATTACATAATTTTTCACTAATATAAATGAAAAAAGTTTGTTAGTATTTACTGAAAGTCGGATTATTTCAATATTTTGGAATGTCCACTGTTTGCCTGAATCACAGCTTGCACTCTGATATCAATCCTACAAGTTTATGCAAAATCAGAGTACACATGATTTCACTTCTCTTTTAGAGCATCTCAGCCAGCATCTTGTGATGCTATAGCACATTTCACTTGTTCAGTGTGGTCGAGGCCGGATGACTGTGGAGGGAAAGCCATGCAAGTCAGCTCTCCATGCCTCTGCAGAATAACTCCTGCACCAATTCTGGAATCGAGAAGGCATCCCAAAACCTGAATGTTTCCACAGTGACTGTAGGTTTCATGCACTGTTTGCATCAGCTTCCCATGCAGCCATCTCCTCATTTAAGCTGTAATTGAAATTTTGATTAATCTGGAAACAAGGCTTTAATAGTGACATTTTGATATTGTTTGCCCATGTTAAACATTTAGACTTGTTTTGTCATCAAAGAAGTTGTTTGGAAACTGCTGCTCTCCCATTAAAGATGTAGTTTGCTAATTGTTTTTTGACTGTGTTTTTCTTAACTGGAGCAGGATGTTCTTTGCTCACTTGGCTTTGTATGCAGATGCTATTCTATCTTGTAAAGAGTTTCATGTAGTAGGGCATTCACAACTACTGAATTTCAGTAGTCATCGACTGCTCCCAAAAAGTAGTCAACTATTTGGAGGGATGGGTGTTCAGGCTTTACCCTAGTCTGAGTTTGATATTCAAAGTGCTGTTTGACTGCACAGAGCTAAAATTACAGAAAGACATGGTCGACATGGACACACAGTGTTGACTAGTAGGCTTGCTAGTTGACTAGTCGATTAGTCGATTCTGTGAAATCCCTCTGATGTAGGCTACACTACATGTCTTTGGATGGTGTGGTCACTTTAGGTCTGCCTGCTCTTGTTTTGGATGAAAATGACTTTGTTTGTGAAAATCTCTCAAGCGTGTTGTGCAGGCCCTGGAGAAACTTTAAGTGTAGCAGCAATTTGGTACTGGGATAGTTTTTCAGCAGTTCAGAGAACAATTTGGGTCTTTTGACATTGTCACAAACAACTACTTCAAGATGTTTGTCAGTGGAAGTTCTTTTTCAAAGGTAAAGCAGTAGCATTTGAAACAGTAATGCATAGAGTACCATAACAATTTAGTCATTGTCTGTTATTAGTTGTTTAATGACCAAAACAGTTTGAATGAAAGTGGTGTGACTACAGTTTGAGAAAACCTTACCAAATTGTGTATGAAAAGAATATTCAGATTTCAGTTTCATACATGCATTTCTACAAGCTCTAAATATTTTATTTTTATCAGATCTAAATAATGTATTCTTGAATTGATAAATGATGAGAACAGTTCTAGTAATAGTGGACAGCGCAGCATTTAGGACTCTACAGTGTAGATCCAGAAATCCCCAGGACTCCTTTGTATTTATATTTTAGTGGAAACTGTGTGCAGAGTCGGTGGGGTCCACAGTTTCTGCAGAGAGCCCCTGAAAAAGGTTGCATCCCTCCTTCAAAAATGTGGCTACAAAGTGGGTGTCTGAGACAACACAGAAATAAGTGTCAATAAAATGGCTGCTTAGTGAAGGCATACTTTGATTGGTCAGCTTCATAAGCTCTTGCAAAACCCCATGCTGAAGCATTCAAGCCTCAAGCCTCTTTTACCAACAGACAACACTGACAGTTGCCGGGGCACAGAACAAGCTCGAGCCGTCTGGTCTGCCTGCAAGGCTGTCTGTTCCTTAGCTGGTCTGCAAACCTAAAGCCCCACGTCATTAGCCACCCGGGACCAGCATCACCCCAGCTTCCTGTAATTAGAATCCAACCTCTCCAGCTGAGATAAGGCCAGGAGCTCAGTCTATCTGGATATTTACCAGCTGCAGCAGCTGCATCCCTAGGCACTCTCACACACTTGAGGGGCCTGTCTTCTAAGGTTGGATGAAACCAGGTCTCCTCATGAGTCTATAGCATATAGTATTTTTATTTCTGAGATGAGAGGGACACAAAACGGAGAGCCATGACTTGGAGCTAAAGCCCTTCATTATAGCTGTATGTGTCCCCAGAGCTCTGGTGAGTAAACTGACCTATAAAATGTATAGCTACACTCCACGTCGTCTCATGGGAGCAGGAACTCTTTATGCCTTACAATGTAATGAAAATGTTCAGTCACACTTCAAGAAAATTCTTTAATTCCTCCAGCGTGTTTATTACTCCAGTGTATTTTAGCCCTCAGGATTTCTGATAAGCTGTACAGTTAAAGGTGACATGACAGATCCAGTAAAGGGAGGTTGGTCATCGGTTGAATATGTCTGCTGAGCTGCAGCCCCCAAACCAAACATCCTGGTCGCACTGCACACCTAATGAGCTTAGACCAGGTGTTCATTTTCACACTCTTTCTGTCCTTTTTCCCTCTCATTTCTCCCTGTCTTTGTCCATCTGTTTCTTTCCTCTTCTTTCTTTCTTGGACTTATGGCAGGCAGACAGTAGCTTAGTCACAGTAGATCATTATAGGAAATTGCATTGTGTGGATGGTGTTAGCCTACATGTACTGTGTTTTACCCTTGAGTCCACTGCTGTAACTATGCCTAAATGAAAAACAAGAAATATAAGACAATCACTGTTGTACAGTGATATTGCTTGTTCTTTTTAGCACTGGAAGAGGGAAAATTACCATGTGTACAAACATGCCGTCCTGATAATACAGTGATGTTTCAATTATATACTGTAACTCTATAAAAGTATTTTCTCAGATTAATTGGAAATGGGGTTTGTGGGACAATGGAAAACCTACCCCAGTGCCAAATTGCTGCTACACTCAAAGCTTCTCAGGGGCCAGCACAACACACGCTTGAGAGATTTTCACAAACAGTCATTTTCATCCAGAGGAAGAGCAGGCAGATCTAAAGTGGCCACACCATGCAAAGACATGTACTGTGGCCTTCATCATACAGTACATGCAGCAGACCTACTTTGTGTTCAGCATATAACTATATAAACTTGATTGTGGTGCACATGCATTTTTGTATGCATCACATGGGGAAACAATTCATTAAAAAAAAGATGGAGGGATTATGATTTAAGTTTGGACAAAACCGCTTTTCCTTTGTTTTGCTTATTACAGTTTATACACCATGCTGCAAATGAGCAAGTAATGAACACAGCCTGAACAATAAGCCCATTGTAAAAATGTGCTAATTCTATACTCAATACTCCAAGGTCAGATTTGTCTGCCACAGCTTCTTGCCAAGTGTACAATTTATTTTCCATGTTTGCAGCAGTTGTCAACCAGCCTCACTAAAGCTTATGCATTCAAACTGGATCATTATACCACCTAGTCTTCTTACACTCACTGTGTATGGAGAGATTGTGTGTGTCTAAGTGAGCTGCATCCATAGTATATGTGTGCCCATTCAACTGTGTGTCGGAAGAGCAAGCTGAGGGGAGATCGAAAATGACAATGGAAAAAAAGCAAGATTCCCTCAGTAGGATATACACACAGTGGTTTATGGTAATGCAGTTGGCTTGCCTGTAGCCCTGGCTGGGATGATGATGATGAGGTGCAAATCTAAAAGCCATTACACCTCCCTATGAGTTCTATTATCACCGCTGACTGATAATTGCATTGGGCTGTGATTCTAAGAGAGCGACAGCCCGGTGCTGCAGCCTTTCTTTATAGCGTGGTCCGATATGATCTGCGAGCGCACTGGTGCGGACACTCTTGGCTTTTTTATGGTGTCCTTTTGTGTCACAGGGGCCAGACGGAGCTGAGACTGTGAGATAGGGATAGAAAAGAAAAGGAAGAAGAAGTTTATGTTAATTAACGGAGAAGAATGAAGGAGGGGAGAGCAAAATCAAATCTCATTTATGAGAGTATTTACAGGCCCTCTGCTCTCGTTTTTATTCATCCTTTTCTTTGGGAAGAAGGAATGATGAGGCTGGTTTTACAGCCAAAGAGATGTTGGGTCAAGCGAGGACGATTGAGTTGGAGTATGGTGAACTGAAATGACACCTTTCTCATACCATAACTAATCCAACACTGTTATTACTGATGTAAGTGGATGTTCATATCTCTATATGCATTCCAACTCTTATTGATATTTAACCTTAGATGAGGCTGGCTAATAAGGCTCCTCAGGGAGAAGTCTGCTTGCTTCAATGTGGATTCTCATTCTCTAATAGAGATAATGGCACCAGAGTAGCCTAGAGGTTAGATTGAAGACCTCATGAGAAAAAACTCCTGGCAGGAGAGCGAATGACAACCCACTTCTTTCTCTCATCAACTACTGTTGAGGTGCCTTTGAGCAACGCACTTAGTTCCCAATTGCACCAGTGGTGCATGCTTAGTCAACTATGCCTGGAAAATAAGGGCAAAACAAAAGATAAATAAACAGCTGAAGTAAGGACTAGCCAGTGATATTAGGGCCATACTTCCAGATTTTACTCATGCCTGTTTTCAGGTGCATCACATGAACAGCTCAGTTGGACCCTCATTTGCATTTATATTCATTTGCCAAAGTAGTAAGAAGGTTGCTCATCCTCAGCCTTTCCCTCCTTTTCCCTTGATCTTTGGAAAGAGATGCGTGTGCAATAATTTTCTGAGTCTTCGGCCTCCTCATTACCTCCAAGATCTCTCTCTGTCTCTCTCGTCCCTTCCTGCTTGTCCATCAACAGCTCTGCTTTGATATTCATGCAGCGGCATGATTGAGATGCAGAGGAGATACTTGCAAGGTCTTGGGTCATCTTCCTCTCCTCCCTTGTTTCTTCTTCACCTCTTGTACCATATCTTCCTCCTTTCCTTTCCTCTCCTCTCTTCTCCTCTACCATGCCCTTTGTTTCCTTCACTCAGCTCCTTCATGGAGATGGGGTAAGTTAGTTTGTGCCTACATCATGCCGCCATCACCCCCTACTGTTCCTCCTCTTTATGTGATTCACATGATTATTGTCAATTTTAACCAAGGAACATATCGTGCCATGCAGTCTGGTCAACTTGAGCTCAAGGAAGGAAGGAATGGAGGAGGTTCAGGGCATTTCTTCTTTCCTTTCTACCACACAGACTCTACCCATTCAGAGGTGTTGCATTTATATATGCCACCCCATCCTATTGATCGGCATTTTCGCCCTCAGGATGAGGTACTGTGCTCCTAATTCTTGAACTTTGGTGAGGTTGGAAGAAAGTTTTGACCCTCTGAGAAAAGAACACATTTGAGAAAGAATTGAGGCGAAGCCAGTTGATCCGGCTTAACTGTGGATTTGTGATTTGTTCACACATCCCGAACTAAACTAAACCTTTGCCCTTTTTGCCTTCTGGTGTCTGTCAGGAACTGCTGTAATACTGCCTTTTGTTCACTTCGTCATGTGGTTGTACTAGGATGAGGTCCTCCTTTATTTAGTCAGACTGGAAATTTGTGATGTGGCTTGGCTCATGCGTATGAATAATTATGCCGGACTTCCTGTTTCAAACTGTGTTGGTTTGGACCCACGCTGCTACAGTTGCATCTCAGACACACACACATGCACATTCATCTA
>OMKZ01033637.1:6672-19958 GCA_900302535.1 Neoniphon sammara | reverse complement strand
CATTTTTGACATTATCAGGATGTTTTTAACCATATTTGTAACTCGGCAATGTCAACAAACCATTCCTGTCACTCCTCAGCTTCTTTCCGCATGTTCATATAGCTGAGTCTTGTATGTTTTAGGGTTCTTGTGTCAAAATGTTTCCATTTGGATGGATATTTTTTCTTTTTCTAAAAATGAAAGGAAAATTCTAAAAATATCCATATCCATGTTGACATGGCCTTGGTAAGGTACCATTAGGCAGCACATGCACATTAGGGGTGCAGATTGGCTCCAGGTTGTCCTGTTGGGCGTTGGGGTTGTTCTGGGGCTCATCCAGCAGCCTCCCTTCAGAGTCACAGTGGGTCTCTGTATCACAACAGAGGCGAAAAGGCACTTGAGTAAAGCAGCAGCGGTATCAGCTGTCTGTGAGCTCACCAGACTGTTGGCCCTAGCTCTTTTTGAGGCTGCTGTAATGAGCCCTGAATTGGCTGCAGCTGTGGCTCCCCAATCTGACTGAAGTGGGGTCAGGTGTGGACGATTAGGGTTCCCTAAGTCTTTCACAGTATTTCTTTTTTTTTTCCTCCCGATCTTGTGCCATGATTGACACTAATATCTAATGGCTGAAGGATTATTCCAGAGTGAAATAACACAGAGGACAGATAAAGATCACAGAACTTTTCTTATTGACTGGGGCTGCATCGGACAGGGACTTGTCTGTCAGGAAAGACTGGGAAATTTCTAGCCAAGATGATACTTCACATCAACCAGCCTTACAGTACAAAGCCGGTTGAAGCAGCTGCATTAACGAACACCTGTGAGTCTTAATCGATAGCGTGATGTCAAGCACAGTATCCCGGTCAAACTGTAAACATGTTCTGTCCTTATTCATGTTCTTGTGAAGTTTGTTCTCTCTGAGACAACGTGGGAAGAACGTTCTCTACAAGGACACAAGCATGAACTCAGTACTCTTGGATCTGATAATCACCCACTGCCTAGTTTTATATGTTGATGCGTGGGTGACTGCTGTCCATGGTGATGGAGCTGAGCTCTCTGGTCCAGCCTGTTGCACAGATATAGGTATTGTTGATGCTTCCCACCACAATCTAAAACTGAAGCATGAACTGTGAGGTTTCAGTGTCACGCCCTAAAAAATTTATCAGCAAGGGCTTGTTTGTGATTAGCAGTGATGTTAAACAAACACATAGAATGAGATCTCACTGCTTTCCCCTGCTAAGCTCTATTGTAGCTGCAGCTGCTCTCTGTGTGCTTTGTGAAAACAAAATTACACTGTAAAACAACAAAAACTGAACCAGAAACAAAAGTTACCATTGCCTGTATTTAAACAGTGTTAATGTGGTTTAGGGTGGAATTTTCCTTTAATCTCTGATGCATAGCCATACAGTTTAGCACAAAGAAACAAGCCTTCAAGCATTTAAAACAAAGGCAGTAATGTGCAGACAGAGGAGCTACAGCATAACTGAAATCAGCTTTGTCCAACCGGTATAATTTAGAGCCTGCATGACATAGTGTACAGGTCTTTAACAGAAGCATCATAAGCAGTTTTTCTTTTCTTTTTTAGTTAATGAGCATTTCCACATTTTTTGAAGACTGTTCCTCTGTTCCTTTGTCTTTCAAAACATGGGTCTCAGCACCAAACAGTTGACACTTGTGCAAAGTGCACAGAAGGTAAGATTCTGACATTTTTATTGTCTTTTTCTAACACCAATAAAAACTGACAGGCGATAACATTTTTGCCTAATCATGAGATGCTTGTCTCACATGCAAGGTCTGCACTTGTTTAAGACACAGCCTTTATAAATGAGCTTAAACAGATAAAACGAGGTACACAGGAAAAATGTGATTGTTTTCCTTTGAAGGAGATGTAATGGTGATGGAGCCTGTGATCTGGCAGCTTTGTGTTAGAGAAAGACTCCTCATATGGATGTATTGATTCAGTCATCAGTCAGACTGAGGCAGGCACACCACCTCCAGGCTTCATCTCAATATAGTTCTACTGCTGTGGAGAAAAAACATGGCTGAAAATTGGATGTTTTGGCATTGAACTAAGACACACTTATTGTTGCTACAGTGACAAACAGCACATAATTGTGTTTTTGGTATTTGTGGTTTTCTTATTTGAATTGAAAGTTTACTTTGCTATTTGTATTTTGAGTGAGTTTTATTATCCATTGGGCCTTGAAACTTGTTGAACCCCAGTGTATAATTTCAAAAGTACGGAGGCATCAATTAGAAAATAACAGGAAAAAAAAAAAACACGTTTAATGTTAAATGCTTTTCATGGGGTGATGGGGCACCATTAATGTGAAGTTGTATCTCACTAGTAACGTGCAATTGTATTACATACATTAGTACACAAATCAGGTGTGTTAACCAACAGATAATTAGCTTGCCAGGATATATGACTTGCTAGCTAACAAGCTGACATTATCCAAACAGAAAACAGCCTCTAATATGGCTGCCAGAGGGTGTTGTGTCACCTGAAAGCTCCCTAAACAATCACACGGAATTAAAAAGCAGAACCAACATCCGCACACAAATCAGTGCAGGTTTACTGGCTGAGCTTTCAGTCTGTAAGACCTTTATGAATATGAAACCGACGTTAAGTGTGCAAGTGTTCCTTTTCAAATTCAGGAAAAATTACAATGCTACATCTGGATCGAGGATGTTTTCACATAAGAGCAGTGTTACAGCACTTTTTAATACAACATCTCACGTCATCCCAAAGATGCTCAAGGATGTGTTGAAACATGTCTTTTGCTGATTAGTGATCTTTCTTGTTTTTTTGTTTTGTTTTGTTTTGTTTATAATTATGTATGAAAAAATGGCTCAATCACTACACATGCACAGGTATCACCACTTGAAAAGCCGTAATACCCAAGAGGGTGTTCTTTCTTGTGATTATGGAGATGTTGCTGCAGATGGTACTAAATCTATTGCATCACTGCTGCAGCCATAATCAATTTAAAACCATCTTCTCAAGTATTATTGTCTAGAGAAGCCCTGTAGCCTGGGGCTCCATCAACATTATTGGCTCGGTGCTTCTCATCTGTCAGGGAACAACCTGTGAATAGAAATCTACGACGCGGGAATTCAGATGTTCCCACTGAGTGAAGAAAAGCTGGAGGGCGGTTGAAAAGCGTTAACTTGAATGTTTAAAGCTTAATTTGGATTTCACTCAGTTCTTCCTATTCTGCCAATTATAGCCAAATTAGAGACGTACATGTACACATACTGTGCATGTGCACTGTTTTTTTAACCACATGGAAGTATAATGCATGAATTTGTGCTTGAACATTGTTGCTCCAGTTTTGGTCTTGTTCTTTTCCTACTTGATCTGAAAGCTGACATGCTGCTTTTTGCTGCGGGTATGTTCATTAACATGGAGGCCACGAAACCCATTTAAAAGTCATGGTTTAATTTCACAAATGCATGGGCATCAATGGAAAAAATCAACTTTTTTGTGTTTAGTTTTGTTTATTTGTCTCAATTTCTGAAAAGTTAACTTTTGGAGATACAAGGATTCCATCTGACAGCAATTGTATGATATAAATACAAAATGTCATGTACATTATTATTATTCCAGTCATACTGTAGCCCACTGATAAAATAAATTAGTCTCTGAATGTAGAGTTGATATTTTTCATACTTTATGCTGCAAGGCTGATAAAGGTTTCTGTTTGATTGGCACTAATGGCTAAATCTGTTCCCATAGAACATAATTTTCTAGTATCATTGTGCACATCAGGATCCTCCAACTCCCACACTTAGTCCTCTTGTGCATCTCTGCTTTGCAACATTTTGACAATTGTTTTGGACTGTAAACTGTCAAAAACACACTTTCTTAGATTGTGAAAATGCTTCTCTTTGAAACCACACAGGCTCTGCTTTTGGAAACAAACAAAGATCTTTTCTAATTTGCCAATCACCTACAATTATTTAACCTTTTATTTTTCAGGGGCTGGTTTGCTGCACAACCAAGCCTTTTTTTAGTAACACCCTGCTTCACTCTCATACGGTTTCACACATTAATACCTGGGAACTGTACTGTTTGTGCTTTTACTGAGCACTCGTATTTGAGTTTGCTGGGGTTAAGTGCCTTGCCTGGTGGGAATTGGAGCATTTTTTCTTGTTCAAATTCTTCACGCAGTTTTACTCTAGCAGAAGATGTGTACAGGGAACAATTTCAGACTCACAAGGGTTAGTGGTTGCCTAGGAGGCTGAGAAGCAATCTTACAAGAGGATGGTCACTGGTTCAAACCCCAAATCATCTGGAAAAATCTGTGGTAAGTGAATCTTCCTTTGCTTTGTTGAGATGCACCCTCCTGCTCCAGTTTCACTGGGCAGCTCCCAGTATATGTGAAGGTACATGAATGTGAGGCAGGATGGTGCTGAAAAAAGCGAATGCATGCTCGGGTAATCAGCCCATCTAGGATGAAAAGATTAAAAAAAAAAAAACTGTCTGGTTGAAATTATTTTGCTTCACGATCAAGAAAATGTGTGAGCTTTCCAGCCTGGTGAGCAATTTGAGTAAACATGTGAGCTTGTCAAAGTTTTCAGCTTAGTAAGCAGCGAGGGAAGATGCACGTTGATAGCAACTCTCGGCTCATACCTGCCTTGTGAACAACGTTGCTATGGTTGCATTATCAGTGTCAACATTGTTAGCATTCAGATGAGGAGCAATCCATGGTTTTCACACCTTGCCAATTCTGCACAGTTGCAGGAGAGTTGTGAAAAACACTAAAGTGAGAGGCAGAATACATTTATTTGCCAAACAGTGAATGTGCAGGAGCCTTGGTGACACTGGTGACAGAGACATGACAAACTACAGAGGTCCACAGTGCATGCTGACACAAGGGATAGTGCATGACACACTGTGCATATAAATGTATTAAATATTCAATATTCTCCTGGTCATTGGATTGAAGTGTCTGCAGCTGTAGAAAGAAGTGTAGCGATCTGACCAAACTCTTAAATATCTGTTAAGAGTGTACAAGACCTTAGACATAGCCTGCTAGTGGGTATTAAGATATTGATTTGTCCCATTAAGTATTGGCAACTTAATCCCAACTCAGATCTGGAAGGTTGCCTCTCCCCTTATGCTGACCAAGGTCAGCAGTAATAGAAATAGTCTGTGTCAGCAGTGGATGAATGCAGTGTCTCTGGGTGCTTTGCTTTTTAACATTTATTCGAACAGTGAAAGTTTGCTGAGCGCGTATGTTGTTCCTCAGCACTGCCCTGCTTCGCGTTTATGCAGTTCCACTCATTCACACCTGCAAATGCAGTCCAGTCCTCTGCTGTTGAACATGGAGCAATCCCACAGATGCCGCTAGGTATTAAGTGCCTTGCTCATGTGCACTTTAACAGTCGTTGCTGAAGGAAGCAAAAGTTTTACTCATTCACTTCCCCCTCATCCCCACCCCCCACCCAGATTTTCCGAGATGGTCCAGGGATTCAAACCGGTCACCTTAAAATCTCTGTCTTTGTTCTCTAAGCTCTCTGCTGCTGCCACACCCTGCAAGCTGCTGCTGCCAGCTGCACGCAGCCTAATCTCTTTAAGTCACAAGGAAATGGCATTTCGATGGTGTCTTACTGTAAATGGACTTATTTCCAGATGAGGCAGGATGTTGGTGCAGGCCGTAATGCAGGGAGGGACTGCTTGAAAGTGGCAGGGTTGGACCAGAACATACAAAAACAGTGGAGCTCATTGTATTTCCTCCATGTTTTTGGTGCAGTAGTCCGCCATGAGGTGCTTTGGGCCTAATTTTGAGCCATTGCTAACTCCAGATTTCTGAATGATTTCCAGTCACCAATGTGGCACAACCACAGGGACACGGTTTTCAGGGGTGAATGTACTAAACTCACTCAATACCATGTTGTCACTCGTGTTACTTTAAAAGATCAGAAGTCAAGTTGCATGTATTATATGATGGGGAGGAGAGGAGCAGTGTTGGGGGTAATCACATCACATTTGTCTGTAATGCAGTAATGTAATGCGTTACTGTCTAAGGTTCAGTAATCACATTACAGTTAGTAATAACTAGGGATGAGCTGAGTATTCGGCACGGATAATAGATTTTTACTAGCACGAGTATAATCCGAGTAAAATGTGTTAATATCTGCTCGTGAGTGAAGTTTTTTTATTTCATCATTGGGTCGCTGTGTCCACTGAGGTGATAGCCATCCACACCATAGCTGCGGTGTGTGTGTGTGTGTATATGTGTGTGTGTGTGTGAGAGAGAGAGACAGAGAGAGGCCAGTGCGCATCCAAGTAAATGGACATACTGTATGACTTAATACAACACCAGACAGTAGTCCTACGTCGGTGACACCCGTCATCAACCATGAACAACCAAACTTAGAGAAGGTGCCAACAAATCACTGTATATGCAGGTGAAACTGGACTGCTTAAAATACTATACAATACATACAAAGCCATACTAATGGGACAACGTTACTGCAGCAGAGAAACATAACACCTAACTGCATGGCAGCGACCAGCGACACATTGCACTCTGATAACTCTAGCCACACAACCAAGTGTTATGTGCGGCAGCAGCTTAAAAAGAACATATTCTTACCATATATCCCAGTCAAGAGTTTGGTCCATATCACAGTGGACCATATAACAGTCCAAATTAAGGACATGGTTTTTTGTCTCTGAGCGTTGTCCAGACAAATTTGAACTTAAATCAGGCTCTTAATCGCCTGCCTGCGTGCATCTTCACATCCTCTGGCAGGAACCTCTGACTTCACCTGTCCAGGTTAAAGACCAAAGGTGACCAGGCTTGGTCATGGCGAAGAACACGGCGCCGTGTTCTTGCCACAACATTTTTCTGTGACGTGCTCATTTAGCTGGCTTTCATCAACTTTGCTGTCAGCTTTGTGGTATTGCTTACTAAAGAGCATAAAAGAAGGATATTGTGTCTGTTCTCCTTATTAGGATTGGAATTTGTGCTGATATCTAAGGTTTAAATTTATATTGCTGATGCTAAATAACTACAATGCATCTCAGGCGAGTTTTGGGAGAGTAATGCACAAGTAATGTAACAAGTAGTGTAATGAATTACTTTTTATAGGGAGTAATTAAGTAGAGTAATTGATTACTTTTTTGAAAAGTAACAAGTAATGTGTAATATGTTACTTTTTTTGAGTAACGACCCCAACCCTGGAGAGGAGACAAAGAGTGAATTACTGGCATTGCCATGTTTTCTGTGTTGTTGGTGATGTGGCTAAATACTAAGTGTAGTGGTAGAAAGATGTTCACATTAGAGTCATTTCTTGCCAGAACAACTTTTATGCAAAGACCTTGCTTGCTTTACAGTGAACACATGACATGACATAGAGAAGCTGGATCAGTTTTACAAGAGTGCAGCTTAATTCTGCAGTGTTTCAGCAAAGCGAATGTTGTTATTAAAACCCTCCTTGGCTGTGTCTGCTCGGGCTTGTTGCCTCAACACAATTCCGGGCAGCTGTAGCTTTTCAGCAAGGTACATGTATAGTAGCTATGCTCTGTAAACTAAATGCAGGCTCAGCAGATGACAAAAAATAGCTGCATGTGCTATAGTAAATTTGTTTTTGGCACTATGAATATATGGTGGTTTGAACACTATTTGTCTACTATATCAGGGGTTCCCAACGTTTTTGACTCTACGGACCAGACAAAATCTATCATATTTCTGCCAGACTGGTGGGGGTGGTGATTTGATGGCACTTTACTACTAGTGTCTTATCATGATATAAGAAGCATTGCAAAAGTGTAACTACTGTACAAAACGCCCCAAAATCAAAACTTAACTCACCATCAATGCGAGCCCTGGGCCTGTTTTCCGGAGACAAGGTGGTCGTAGTGTGGTGTGATGTGTGTGAGTGACAAGCGCAACGCGTGTCTAACATCCAGTCTGCTCCGGAGCCTTGTTTTTGTGGCGGTCAGAGCTGAAAATCCGGCCTCACACAAGTATGTGGATGGAAATGGCAACAATGCCTTCAGTGCCATTGTGGCAAGTTCTGGGTACTCTCCCTGAGCTTTAATCCAGGTTAACGTGACTGTTAACCGGTAAAATGTTTTCAGCTATATTTTTAATTTTATATATATATTTTTTTTTTTTTTCCACAATCTAAACGAAAACAATTTTCCTGTGATATGTAAAAGGTTGGCATTTAGCCTACAGGAAAATAAATAACACAATGCAATACATATATGGCAATTATGGCTGGCAGTACACCCGTCCCCTTGTTGCTGACTGGGTTTTTGTGGCCCGGCACTAAGCGACCAAAGACTCGGTACCGGTCCGGGGTTTTACTATATTACTTGGACTGTTTTTACTGAAAGAAAAACCATAGTTTGTGATTAACTGTTACATTATTGACTAATCAGTGTTTTGCTTCCTTTCATTTTTTTCTGACACTGATGGCATAATATGGGAAGCATAATTTCAGCAGCAGCAGGCTACGTTAATTGGTAAAATTGAAAAATTGGTCTGTCTTTGGTGGACCACCAAAGGGAAACAGACTAAACTACTGTTGTGAAGATGTTTCCCTGCTGAAGTGAATCCTGTCTGCAAGTCCCAGATCACATGACCACAAAAATGAACAGACCAACTGACCAGACAACATGGCCAGCTATAGAGCCCCATGCTGTTGCTAACTCAGCGCATGAATGTCTGCTTAAGCCTCTAATCTGAGTAAGAAAAATAAAAACAGGAAGACTCATATTACGATTTTTTTCCACAAAAGCAGCAATGAGTAAACCACCTGAAGCACCGAACAAAATGTAATAGAAATCCTCTTTGGATTCACTACCAGTGGTCTACTCTGACTCGACCCCACCTTCACTTTGCCTTTCAGGTGGCTCCTCAGCCGACTAAACGAGAACCTGGACTTTGCAATCAAACTATAGCTTCAGGGAAAGAGGAATAAACACTGTATAATTAAAATGATTTGCATGCTATTAGTATTCCCTGACACTGTCAGCAGTGACCCTGGAGGCTGAGGGAGCAACAACAATGTTCGCAGATACATAAATTAGACTTTCAGAATAAAAACAGCTGCTCGGGAGAAGAACACAAGAGTATGTGTGAGAGCCCTGTGACAGCAAGTGGGACTGCGCCTCCTGGGGGGTAAAAGGTCATCAAATTGCTAAATGAGGTTGGCAATTGCACCAAAACTCGTTTGTTATGTTTAGTTTGGAAATACAGAATTGGGCGTAACAACTTATAATGTGTACCATGCAGTCTGTTGCTGTTTCCTTTTTTCAGATCTTCACAAGTACAGGCTAATCTTAATTAGATTGTAATCAGCTGCTTTTTTAAATAAATGTTTATTCATTCAGGGAATGGTGTCAAAGAACTTCTCAGCGCTAGTCTGCTCCACATTTTGTTTTTATTTAACCCCTATTAAAGTCCCAGAGAAATTTTTTGAGACATGGCTAAGAAAGCAGAATCTGAAGAGAATTGTCTGAACTTATTGTATGCATTACCACCAAGATATGATTAAAATAACTGGCCCAATATATCATAATATGTGTGGAAAATACTGAGTTATCAGTATGGAAAATATTGTGTTAATGGAAAAATACTGAGTTATCAGTATGGAAAAATATTGCACTAATGGAAAAATGCTGAGTTATCAGTATGGAAAAAATACTGCGTCAATGGAAAAATACTGAGTTATCAGTATAAAAAATACTGCATCAATGGAAAAATACTGAGATAATGGATGCCCCATTGCCACAATGTAACTTGATGCCTTTGTTTTAAAGAAAAACTGACATGTCTCAGGTTGAGAGATAAGGATGTATCTTGGGGGCTTTCCAGACACCAGTTGTTTACCAGCCAGATCAGATGACACTGTTGTTTTATTGGTCAAGAAAAGGGCAAATTAGAATTAATGAGGGCAGGCCTCATGAGATGGGGCATACCCTAAAAATATGTTATAAATATGAGTGTTTTTACCCCAATTTTTCAGTCTTCCTTGGGGTGTCTTGGTTGACTCCTGCTTGATTTCTGTTGAGATCTCAAGAAGAAATAAAGCTGCTCTACACTCTTGATTGCCTACAGACCTTCATTTTTGAAGTCTTCCAGCCTGATTTTATTGAACTTATTAGAAGAACATTCTTAGCCTATTTTGAACCGCGGCAGACATTTTTGCCACATCAAATCAACACAAATGTAAAAGTTGTAGGCAACATACAACAGTGTACAGAAGTAAAATACAATTAAAGATAGAACATGCAAGAGAAGAAAATAAATTCTACAAAAGTTCCAAAAGACTGTAATCTAAAGTTTAACTAGCGTTTAACCTTCTTTTTTTTCTTTTTTTCTTTTTTTTTTAGTTTTATAGTGACTGAACAAGGAAACTCCTTATTCAGTCTGCTATAAGATCCCTCATTACCACTATCAGGTCACCATTATCACTTAAACTCACCAGGAGAGACCAGCTTTTCTGGCTTTAAATTTGATTCATGCAGTCTTAACGGTCTTCTGTTGTCAACCACTGACTAGATCCACTATAATAGTTGTGAAAGCTCGAAATGGACTGCCCACAGATTTAGGGTCAAGGCTAATTTCCCAGTCTCCAACTTTAAATTGAATCATGCAGTGCTCTCTCATCCCTCAGCAGTCATCGATACCATCTTCAAACGTGAGTGTGAAGCCGTCTGTTGCTAAAAAATAACATGCCAGCTCAGCTGCAACATCCTCAGATGAATAAAGCCCACCAGAAATCATTATAGTATTAATGACTATGAAGGCAAAAACATAGTCTATGTGGCATGTCAACTGCAACGAAGCGTTAATTATTTCTTTGACATGCACCCTGGAAGTTTGTGAAGTCATCGCACTGAGTCATCCACTTGTAATTTCTCTGACATTTTTTGGGTGATGAAAGTCGGGCGTCGGAGCAGTTGATTGACTCAGTGATATTTCTTACTTCTCATCTAGACTGACATGTCTTTTGTACGTGGAGTTGCATACTTAATCAAAACCTGGAATCAAACGGCACTCCTGTACCACCTGTATCTCAGCTGGACCAAAATGAATAAAACCAAATATTTCCTTAAGTGTGATCCTTTGTTGAACAAGGTTTTAACTTTACTGGATTTAAAAATCACAACAGTAGTATATTAATGACCAGCATAATTGTTCACAGCAGCAGGAATTGCTGACTACAGATTGATTGTGACAGAGAAATTGCAAAAGACTATTAACACCACCTGACTCTGAAGTAGATATAAGGAATACGATCATGAATTCCTATATGTGCCATTTCTGTCACAGACATTGGCTTGTGTCTACAGATCTGTGGCTCACTAGGGTGAGGCTTGCTCACACCGTAGATGTAGAATAGTCCCTGATGGAATTTAGCATGTATATTAGTTTCTTCTCTTTATTGATTTAGCAGTACTGTCGCAACAGTAATTCACTACCACTGCAATAAAATGTGAAATGAGTGGTATAATGCCGCCTGACACAAGACAGGAGGTGCAGTGGTAATGTTTTGAATAAAACAATAAAGGGTGTCATGTTGAAAGCCTGCAGTGTGTAGAGTGCAGTTGGCAAACATGCAAATGAATATAAACAACACTCTACATTCCTGCACCGCCACTTTCAATTTCCAATAGCCATGCTCTTTATACTTTTGTTGTCCTTATGACACAAAAGGCAACTTTGTTGTCAAAGCTCAAACTTTTTAAAAGTTTTACTAATTATTTTTAAAGTTCTATATGGTCTTGTATCTCCATTCTAGTTATTCCAAAGTACACCTAATGAATAAAGCACCAAGACTGTGGAGCAACCTGCCTGAGGTCTTCAGACCAGCAGATTCTGTCAGAACGTTTACATGCACTTTAGTAATCGGGTTATTCACCCTCGGACAGCAGTTCCCTGATTTCTCAGCTGCCATGTAAACGAGAACGCCTATTCCAGTGATCGGGATGAGGGATTAAGAGAAATTCGCGTATTCAAGATAGATTTCCGCTCGAGAAACCCGATCACTTGACCACATAAACCCATTCCCCAATTTATGACTGGCCTTTTACAAGTGAACCTGTGCAAAAGAACAGAGTGGAAAAGGAAACTGACATGTAAATACAATAAACACTTTAAACGCGTAGGAGAGTAAAAACTTTCTGTTCTAAATGCTCATCGAAGAACGATTAACAATTTTATGTCAGCGTAATCTCAGATGAAAATGGGACTTTCCATGGTTCTAACAAAGCTCTGGTAAACCCCTGTTTTCATTGGAGCTGAGGTAACTAGAGGCCGACTGCAGTGGTGACCGTCTGGAGGAAGTTGCTGTGGGGAGAAACCCAGTCACTGAGGAGTGCATGTATACAGGATTTTCAGTAATCGACGTAATGTAACATAACTCAGTTACTCTCAATAATCACGTTTCCCATGTGCATTTAAACATACTGTCTTTTTAAAAAAAATACTTTTGAAAACTCTTAGAAAACCCTTTTTCTGACCCCGTCTTTGATTTGTGTACATTGTACAGTTTACAGTGTAGTGAGATCCACCAGTCACTACGGTTATTTTAGATTTGGAGAAACTAAATGATTAACCTGAGGTAAGCTTCATTTTTGTTTGTTTGTTTGTTTTTATTTTTGTTTTGTTTTGTTTTGTTTATCCAAAATGAATACAGAATGCTTTGGGAATCAAGGCTTCAGCTGTGAGTAATCTGTGCACTCAGTTTAGCTATTTAGGTTTTACAAGCCCGTTGTAGAATCCATCATATTTTGACACTTCTCCTCTCAGCATACGAGCTGTCAGCTAATTGAGACATTTGTACAACAGGGCCTCTCTGAGAATTGGCCTGCGAGTTCCTGTGACGAAGGCCCATTAGGACACAAATGTTGTCATTTGTCACTGTTGTCTGGATTATATAAACATTGCTTTGCAGCATCTCTTTGCCTCTCATTTGTTATCTCAACCCAACACTTCAGACAAGATTCAGCTACAATTAATTTCTTCCTTTATTTAATGTGGCATTATAGTAATCTACAGTTTTTGTTTTTTTTTCCTTTTCTCTCCTTTAATTGAAAGTTTACAGTGTCTTTTTTGTGTTCAAGAGAGTTTCATGACCCCTGGGTTTTTTAAGTCTGTTATTTTGAAATTATTTCAGCATCAACAAAAAAATAAGCATTCCCTTATATATAGTGTATATGTGGATTTCATCTGACAACAGTGTGACATACTGTTTTTTCTTATGTGCATAATACCCACAGTAGCAAACCTGTGGGTCTTGTTACGTTTTTTTTTTTTTTTTTTTTTTTTCTTTTTTTCCCT
>OMKZ01033636.1:0-16500 GCA_900302535.1 Neoniphon sammara | reverse complement strand
TTGCAGCACTCCTTTGGGTCCTTGCGGAACTGCTGGCAGCCCTGCGGCCGCTCACACAGCGCCGCCACGCACATCTCCGGCTCGCCGTCGTGACACGTGCAGCTCAGACAAGGGTCATCCCCTTTAGGTGTGAAGTAGTAGCCCTCATTTACAACATTGTCTTTTATGTCCACACATGTTTGTCCTGTTGGGGAAAACGCAAGGTCTGAGACAAAAACTAACAAAAAAATGTATCATCATCTGTCATCAAGATGAATTATTTGCAATGTAAAGATGAAATGAGCACGTACTCCTCTTGCAAAGAAAGGGGAACTTCTTGTAGCAGTTCTCGGCGTGCCAGCTGTGCAGGCCGCGCTCATTCATGCTCTTGATCTGGAAGCGCTGCAGCTGGGCACAGAAAACGTTGTCCTGGGTGGGAGACGCCTCCCCGAAATTGGTGAGGCCCTCGGGTGGCAGAAAAACCTGCATCGACCCTGTTTAGAAACACGAGAGGAGCAAACATTACAACAAGTGCAGTTGGTGAGGGGATAAAGTATCAGTGGTGACATTTATCATTTAATGTCCAAGATCAGCACTTTATAGATGATACTTTTAATGGTTTTTTTTTTTTTAAGAAGAGACAAAATCAAATCTTAAAATACCTTTATATGCGACCTCCCAGCGACCCTCCAGTGAATGATTCTGATTGGTGATCACATACTGGTAGCCCACCCAAAACCTAAAAAATACAATCATATTAGAAATCCATGTCTCATGCTGGTAATGCAGTAAAATATGATGCACTGCCTCATCCTGACAAACTGCCTATTTCAGGGTGAATATAGCAGTTCAAAATCCAAATCATTTTGAAGCATTTTCGTGGCCAACTGCTGACCTCTTTCAGGCCACTAGATGGCCTCCTACCAATGACAGAGAACTCCCAGTCACCCTACCTCCTGTGTACACACAAGTCAGCGCAAATATAAAGGGTCAACAAGGGGGCAGCATGAGGCTAAACATTTAAAAAGCAGGCTTGTGACTGAGAGGTCACCAGTTACTCTCACATTATACAGGGCAGCTCCCTCTTGTGTAACTGAACTGTATCAATGCAAAAACTTTGGTAATGCTGAATGAGAGCATGAATACTCATCTAACTATTTCCTGTGTAAATAAAGGCCGGACAAAAAGCAAGTGGTGGAAAGGGCCAAAAGTGTCTGCACACTGGGTTTGTGCAGCAATCAGCTTCTCCTACAGAACGTGTTCACAGGGATGTCAGCAATACCAGAATTGAGGTCGCTGATACCAACACCAGCAAAATTTCATGTTTCTCAATACCTGATCTGATAACACTGCTCTTGAAAATACTCATGTTGCCCAACACAGGAACACAACCCTCCCTCATTTTGAAATATTGAATAAAGATGTCCAAGTAAACAAAAGTGAGTCAAGTATGTAAACGTACAGGCTACATGAGAATAAGAACACTCAAACACAACACTGGCCTGTAGCCTTCAAATAGGCCAAAAAAACAAACAAAGCAGCCCAACTAAATACTCATTTCAGATTAGAGGAACTGTGTGAAATGTCTTGTTGTAACAGTAAATACAATGGTGTGATTATGTGCTCTCAATTTGATTTACAGTCCTGTGAGCACAACTGCACCTTTAGTTGTTTCAGTATTTAAACATACAGTCGATACTACTGATAACAGCAACAGTGTCATTGGTATCGTTTTCAAAAGTTTGGCATTGACTCGGTATTAATTATTGAGACACCCCTAAACCCTTGTAAACATTGTATTTGCTGGGAAATGTTCTTAGAAAGTAGATTGAGAAAGTAATACCGTCCACAAAGTCAAGCCCTTCCAGGTATTTATAATCCAGGGCTCAGATGGAGAGCACTGACAATTTAGAAAAACATTTTAAACAAAACACAGAGCAGGTAACACTCACTTGCACTGGTCTCTGCGCTCACAGACTTTATCGTCAAAGTCCACCTCGATCTTCAGTATGAACTGCAGCTCTTCGTTGGTGACGAAGGTGGCCAGCGAGCCGTTGACTTTCTGACAGGTGTCCACGGCCTGCCAGTAGTTCTCGTTCCTCAGGTAGACTTTGTAGCAGCTGGCGGTCTTCTCGTAGTGGTGCCACCCGCTGGGGCACTTCTCTGTAGGCGGGGGGGGAAAAGGTTTTGCATGGTGGTTGAACAAATGCAAGTGAGTTCTCAACTACACCGACCGCTTTTTAATTCAGCTAAATGAAGAATGTGAGATGCTTACTGTTAAAGCGCACAGGCTGGGCCACACCGATGACATCCTCTACCTGATCGAAGCCATTGCCGAAACGAAACCTTTCCTCCTTCATAGCTGTAAAAAGAACATCACATCATTTTTAAATTTCGTAATATTTTAATTCATCAAGTTCATTCAAACCAACAAAATAATGGGTCTTCCAGAACGTTTTATGAGTGCACATTAATTTATGCAGTAAAACCCACTAAGTTGGCGGTGATGTAATTCATATCCTGGTGCTGTCAGATTGCATCCTGTGGCTATCATTTCTATAACCTAACATAACAGCATAAACCTCTTTTTCATTTGTCTGATAGCAGAATTAAGGAACCCTGCAGTTTAACGTGCAGCAGGATATTGTCAGTGCTGCTTATTTTTTGCACCGTGTCTGGCTGGCAATCCCACTCTTCAGATTATGTGTTTAGGTGTGTTTGTTAAAAACAGACAGACATCAGTGAGCAATATATCACAGCTTAATACACATGAATAGTCATTAAATGATTAATCACGCCCATCCCTGAAGCACAGACAGATATGCAAATTGTCGTTCATTTTCAGGAGATAATTCCCTAAACTCAGCACTGTGCCATCAGATGTCAGACGACAGTAAATTAATGCAGACAGCACTGACTGATGCTGCAGCTCCCATGGGTGCAGTTCTCTCTCCTCTCTTTTACTTTGTACATGGCTAGCCACCGGCATCGTGCAAAAAGTAGTGTCATGAGGATACATGTCACCTCCAGAGGTTTTACAGTGTTTCAGCTGGTGCTGGGTGCATTACTTATGACGTTTTAGGTTAGACACATGACACTTGATCATTTGTCAGCATGTGTCATGACAACCATCTACATCTCAAAAAACAAGATCAAGGAAGTTGAAACAGATTTCCAGAAGAAGAAAACAGAAGTGAAGCCTATATTTATCAATGGGCAGCTAATGGAGACTGTGTTGTGTATTTAAGAATCCACACCGACTAAATTGTAGACGGGAGGGTGAACATAAGCACTGTCTTTATACAACACAAGCAAAACTCTTCTTTCACAGGGAACTGAGATCATCTGATGTCAGAATAAATCTCTGAATATGGAACACATTTTGTGTGATGTATTCAAAGACTGTGAAAGTGTTCCCCTGCCTCAGCAGTTCACAGAGCGCTTTAGGAAATCCTTTTTAACATCTGCAATTAGATACTTTAAATATTAATTCCCAAGTTATTTCGTGAGTTATTTTTTCTTTTTGTCTGATCTGAATGTTACTGCATGCATTAGGTTTTCATGCGGCAAAAATAATATCACTTGTAGGATCAATAAAGGAACATTTTTGTATGTTTTTTTGTAATTTAACAAATCAATCAATCTAAAGCATTTGGCCAGAATTTGATATGTTGCCTTACTTTCACCTCTTATGCAAAATCCATGACGCTCTTAAGTCCAAACTTCAGCTCCCCTACAAACCTCAGCTTTTCACCAGCTGTTCTTAATTCAGTGCCAAAACAACAACAAAACACACACCAAGTGACGACAAAACCTGCACAGGAAAATGACCACATGATATCAATAAAAAACTGCCGCATAAACCAAATTACGCATGCTGAACTGGTGCTGTATGGAGGTCACATGCTGTACTCAATCCTCTCAATAATTCCCATTATGCAGTCAGAGATCTGGGGATAAGGTCTCTCCGGATTTAAGAGGGGAAAACAATGGGATTTTAGTCAACAGCTTACCACCGCAATATCTATGTAGTGACTAAGAGATCAACAAACACTTCATAAAAAAAAACAAAAAAACAGGGAAGCAGCTACTCAGACTGAGCTCAGCCGCCTTCTGCCATCTGAAACTGTCCTGTGCTTTTATTCCCACAGCCTTTGATTCACTGCATGATCATCATATTCCCTCATAGCTTCCATGTATAACCAATGTTGGAAGTCACACTACATCACTTAAAATCAGAAACGGCCACAAGTCACTTAATGCAAGTCCACATAAAGTCTCAAGTCTTTGGTCAAGAGTCTGAGTCAAGTCTCAGAGAGTCTGTTTAGTCCACAAAGTTATTTCTGAGATATTTAAATACAGCTAATTACTTTATATCTTATCTAGACATTCAAATACCTGACACTGTTAGATATAACAATTATGTAACATGTAGGAATCCCAGGTGCACAAAATCATTTAATTAAACAAAAAAAAATCTATATATATTATTAAACCCCACAATAGGAGGGAAAAAACAACGAAAGCACAGCTTTTTAAATCTGATGTAACTCGTCTTGAAACAGGAACATTTCATAAATATGCCAAAGATCAGAGCGAGAGGAACCTAATAATGTGTTTTTTAGTTTTACATCACTTTTTTCTTTTAACCCTTCCCTTTCCCTAGTCGACAGGTTAAGTCCTGAGGTTTTAATTTTTCTGGTTTTCAGTCAGTGTTGACATATACACTGCCTACAAATGATGCTTTTTAAACACAAAAAAGTAACAAAATTCAGTTTAACACAAAATAAAGTTGGTGTTAAATATGTGGGTGTGTTCTCAGTCTGGTGTCACTGAACCAGCATCTTTTACTGTGATGCAACAGACTTTGCAGATTGCAGTGCTTTTATTGGTTCGACACACTTAGCCAAATGCTGTGACAAAAGGCGCTGCAGCTGATACCGCGCTGCTGCTACTGTTTGTCCATGCATCAAAGTGATGTTTAGATTTGTCACAGTCGTGCCCGACCTAAAAATGAACACTTCAATCTTTTTTATGCAATGCATGGATACCATTCTTTCCCAGGCGGTTATTACTCACAAGTCACTAACGCTGAGTCCGAGTCGAGTCTGAAGTCATCTGAGGACAACTCCACATGAGGACGGACGCCAATTTATCCAGTGTTAGTCGCAAATTGGAATCCCTATCCCTACATAAAATATGACTCTCTAAAGCTGCTATTTTTCCCTCTCAATCAATCATGCTACGGGTGACAGGTTACTGGGGGACTAAGGTGCAAAAGGGCTTAAATGAGCTGTACTCACGGGGGCAGTCCATCTCATCGCTCTTGTCCTCACATGCTGTCCAGCCGTCACACTGCCAGGACATTGGGATACATTGCATCTTCCCACTGCGGCAGGCAAACTGCCCAGGGCTGCAGCGCTGCTCTGAAATACAACAGAGAGTTAGTGTAGACATATGAAAACACCTTATGTCAACCAGAGGAAATCTTTTTGTCTGAGTCCTGCATACGATTGCATAAGGGTGCAAGGGCTTTCATGGCAGTTTATTATCATACACTGATTAAAAGCAAAATAAATAAAAATGAAAAAAAAATTAAAAGTGTAAATGCTTTTATTGGGCACAGAGAGATACAGATCAAACTGATCACCCAGGAGAATTTTTTTTATTTCTTGCCTCTTGGAGCTTCTGTAGTCACTCTGACTTCGTCTGCAAGCTCCTGCTTGTCCTAAGAACTTGAATGTTACTACAATCTGAAAACTCTCCATGAGAAATGAAAACCGAAAGTTCCTCTTTGAAACATTCAGATTCAAATTCACATTAAATTTGATCATATATAAACACAGAACATGTAATTCAAGTTAATGTGTCTGGTGGCACAGATCTCACTCCATAGCATCCTCATTAAAAGTAAACCGGTACAACTTTTACACTGTTTATCTGTAAGTAACACTGCACTGAAACTATTGGAGATTTTCATTTCCTAAGTTATTGATTTGAGCCTGGTCAAAGGCCTTTCAATAAAAAAAATAAGAATTAAAAAAGAAAACTTGTAAACATCTCATACAAGTCACAGTTGTGCTACAAAAGCAGAAGAGCTCGCCTCAGACCTACACCTCCTGTAGGCATGTTGTCTGTTTATATCCCTCAGTAACACAGCGTCTGTGTTAAGTGGGTCAGTGTCTCCACACCATATGTGATTAACATAAGACATGCCACTGCATCAGAGTTGCCTGTGTCAAGCCTTTTTTTGTGCAATGGAAAAACTGATCTATGGGCAGTTTTCAACAGGACTTTTGGATCTGATGATATTGAATATGAGAAAGGAAAATTCGATTATTTGTTTTAACATTTTTGTGAGTTTTTGTGAGAGCGAGACACAACATAATAATAAGATGCTTTTCCCCACAAATAACCAACATATTTGTCTTAAAGAAGTCAAATTATAGGACAGGACTTCACCTCAGTGGCACATTTTTCATGAAAGCAAACAGAAATATAGTGGGATATATCTCGAAATTGAAATTTGACGATTAAAAAAATAAGCACTGTTAATATAAAATGGAAATATCTGTCTGAGTCTAATTTTAAAACCACACAGAGCTTTTATTACTCTAAGTACTGCTGAAAAACAGTCAGATATAAAGATGATAAAACAGCTGTTTGAATGAATATCTTTTGAGAGGGATTTTCTCATTTCCCTCCATTATAAGGAAAGTTATGGTTAACAGTGGTTCAAACTGAGGGAAGGAGCCAGTGGTATATTCTAATAAAAAGATCAGAGAGCCACTACACTACAAGACATACTGCTTACCTGACAATAATCTTGCCAGAGCTAGCCGTGGACCTGAAACAAATAGAAACAATAGAATGAACTATCCTTTATCTCAGTAAACTCCTCTTTTTTTTCTTTTTTAGGAACCTTTAATTACACTCAAACCTGTACTGAGTGAAACCAGGACGATAACAAAGAACATTTGGCCTCTCTGTGCTGCTCACAAGTCAGTACATTGACTACCAAGGGATTCAATCTTTGTACTGTCAACATTTCTCTGGCATTTGTCAGTGCTCGGAGATAACTCGCCAGTTGCTTGCCTAATTGTGGGTACATTAAACCATCTGCTCTTGGGATACAGGTGGTTATGTTTACCTATGATGGCCCTGGACCACCCACTCATGCGTCAAATATGGCAATTCTATTTTTGCCAAGAAAGCGGGCCTATACTCTTAGGTCTGAGCTATTTCAAGACTGCGATTGTTGTCCCATCTGTGTACCAACCACCTTAGCTGACATTAATCCCAACAATCCCAGCTTTTAGGCTTTGAACCTACAGTGGGCTATGCTGTAGTGGGTGATGTCGTCATATGAAAAAGCTGATCTTTATTTTGAAAAATACACTAAAAACCAATTGTGGGGATGTGACTTGAACAAACATTTACAAATTATGTCCTTTTATGATTATGTCCTTTATGGCTGACCTCGGTGCAGATTGATTTGACTCAACCAAAAGGTGTTTACAAGACGTCTAGCACAAGAAAACAATGCTTATGCTGAGTGGACTGAGAAGCATTACAGACCCACTTGTTTATCAGAGGAATGTTTTATCACGGATCCCACTGAGCATGAATGAATGACAGCCTGATGAATAAGACATTGAAGACCATGTAGCCTTAATTCATTGGAGAGGATTATGGATGTCTATAGTTATAGAATAGAATCATTGTCTTTTAATAGATACGATTAGAAATTAAAACCTCAAAAATGTTGTTTTTTTTTTTGGCGTAGAAACTTGACCTAAAAGTGTACCTTTGTGTCCTTGATATAACCAATAAGAAATAAAACCAATTCCCCTTGGACCAACTGCAGATTCAAAATGCTGAAGCACAGTGGTGAGATTCATCATGCCCCCAAGTTTTGTCAAAATCCGACCGTCAGCGTCTGACATATCACATGATGCAAGGACAAACTATTTGGCCTATCAGTGTCATTTTGAAAAAGCAATAATGGAGCAATGACAGGAATCATTTGCTAAGTTTCAAAATGCAGTCAGTGGTGTTCACGAGTATTTCTAAGACTGACCCGTGGCCCGTCGGCCACATGTAGATGGACTGGGCCTTGTAAAGACACTGTATCATCTTTGGCTGCAGCATCTGAGATAAAATGGCTACAAGGGTGTCACACATTATTTTGTAAACTTTTGATACCTCAGATTCAGTACCAATACTGATATTTCCACTGCTCTGTGTGAATGAAAGCATTTCAGCTCAATTTTCTCTCTAGCTGCTTGGCTTTGCAAATCAATCAATGCCAATTTTACTATTAAATCTGAATTCTATGGCATTTGAAAACTAAGTGGTCTGCAAAATTTTTGGGATTCTTGCCATTTAACCTGATAAAAGAAAATTTCAAATCAAACTGGCAAATCAAATCACCTTATCTGTAAATAACACTGATGCTTGTTAATTTAGTCAGGCAGAAAAGCTGTGTGTTGAATTTACCACAGGCTGCTCAAATAACGTGGGAGTCATCAGCCATTTCTTCATAAGAAAATATTTGCCAAAGGCTTGCCTGAGTTATGATGGGTAAACGTTTCCTTTTGTGACATTTTGGTCTCCACAGTATACATACTTATGATTCTCCTTTGGAATTCACAGAATAAAGTGAACTGTTACTGTCTGGATGTTTTGATTCAAGCAAAAGAAACTAAACAAGGCTGCCTTTTGTCTTTCAAATCAAATCTGGGACCGGTCTGCTTGCCGTCTCGTCGAGAAACGGTTCACACTATGTGAAGAAGCGACAATCACCATCAAACATAAAACTGAACAATCACACCCTACTCAATCAATTCTGTCTATCAAAACTATTTTCCCATTTGTCCAGGGCACTTCACTGGAAAAGCATTTACAACATAGATGTTTTTTATTGTTTCTTTCTAAAGGATAGAAAAACTAGTTTACATTTCATATGTATTTTTAGTGACGTTCTTACAAGAATAACATAAATGAAGAATTTTGTTTGAGACTTAACTTAATTTGTAATTTCATACATATGTGTATTGATCCAGCGACGTTGCCATTTTATGAGATTCATTCCTCCAAATGAAATTATGAATGGAACAAGCACAGTAACGAATTTCACTTATGTGAACGAGCTGCACGAACGTGTGCTGTCATCAAATGTAACTTCTTTTTGGACTCATTTTGTTTTTCTTCCTCTTTGATCTCAATCCCAATTTGCTGTTTAAAAGGTTATTCTCAGATTTCAGATTAGTGACATTTACATTACTGATTGAGCCATAGGGTCACACTAGAGCTGGGCAATAAAACAATCGTGACAATAATCACGATTGCCACATAAGCGATAAAGTTTTATGATTTATGTTCAATGAAATATTTGCAATCTGATTTTCTCAGTCTACACAGAAACATGAGGCACAAACTACACAACAAAACATACTTGGGGTACAGAAAAAGATCTCAAAGACCCGATCAACAGCAGAAATAACCAAACTTAACACCTATTTGCCCACGATTTCTGGTACTGACAATCAAAAGATCTGGTTGCAATACCTACATATTGCATTTTGTGTTTTGTACACTACTGACTGAAATGTACATCAAAGACAAAACTTCCATTTCACTGGTATAAAAGTGACCAGCTTAGACAGATGGCTCCATACTGAAATTCCCTTGAAAATATTAGCAGATGCGAGTTGCTTTTTTGTGGGGGGGGGTTATTTTCAAACTTGTTTGTGTTTGCTCGCCTAATGCACAAAAACAAAACAGTGAGATGCTCTCAGACTAAATCAAAGTGGCACCTGTGTGCACAGAGCAGCTTCTCGCTAACTGCCTACAGAAATCAGCATGCAGCTGTCCTAATTTCTCATTTATCCCAAGTTGTGTAGGTGAACTTTAATAAGGAGCTCTAGACTTTACTGCCATGGGGGAAAACTGATTTTATAGAAGATTTAAATATTAAATTGCTGCTGCCTTTCCTTTATCTCTTTTCAACAGCACCTCTTATATGTGTTGAACTTGGTGTATGTGTGCACAGCAGCCCGATTGGTATTGGGCTAATTGTATTTTTACGGTCTATGGCAGGGCTGCTGAACCATGCACCGTGGAGGGCCGAGCATGCAGGTGTTCCCACCAACGACTACATCAGGTAATTTTGCTGATCGATTCCTCCTCTCTGTGTGAATCTGTGTTAATCGGTGAAATCACCTGGTGCAGTCTTTGGCTTGAATGAAAACACTTTGCCTGTCCAGCAGAGGTGTTTTCTGAGGCCACGCTGATGGCCACCTTAGAGCTCCATAGTATTGTGTGCATCTTTCTATTTTTAAGCACGCCATTTATAGTGGTGCACTTCTGTGGGTTGCAATAAACAATTTGATACTTCACAGGTGGCTACTGAAACCAATGTGGCGAACTTAAAACTAGCTTTAAGTTAGTTTTCACTTGTTAACTGGGAGCCGGACAGCTCTGCTGCCGGTCCCATTTGTATTTCTATGCATTACTGTTTCTTACTAAAGCTGCCTTCCCAAGCATTAACATCTTGATTCCCATCTTGATTCAAATGCCAAAGGACTCCCACTAAAGTTTGGGGTATTTAGTCCTGAAGATGGCACAATAACGGTGGTCCACATTTTAAAACATATGGGGTTTTTCTTTTAATCAAAAATCAAATCCACAGCACATGAAAATGTCTATAAATTGATCATAAATGGTACTGTGCACTGCCAGTGTAAACTTATGCTTACACAATGTCCATTTTAAAAATTATTTTAATTCCTTATGGAAAGCATTGTAGTCAGTGGAAAATAGAGCACTTTTAAACATCTGTTCTTGACTTCCAGAGCATTTAGCTTTTGTAAAAATGAATTACAGACATTTCTGTTATCTCTAAGTACACAAATTTTCAGACTTTTATCTTTAAAGCTGAATTTCTGACTTTAAAATTTGCCTTAATGTGGATGGACTAATTACCATGCATCCTGTTGGTGGCCTAAACATAGTGTGACGTAGCCTTGACATTTACTTACTTTACTTTACGTACTCACTTTACCTACTGAGGCTCCTTACTTCGTTTCCTTACTTGACTTACTATACTTACATGCTACTTTCTTAAGTTACTTATTTGACTTACTTTTCTTATTTAGACTCTTTACTTACTTGATCACTTATTAACATTGTGTGGGATACACCTGCAGTCATTCTGCTCTGTTTTTAAACTATAGATACTCAGATCGTCATCATTCATGACTGTTTTCAGTTCAAGTTTATGTTTAATACCTCCGTACCAAGGTTATGTTATCGCCCTTGTTGTCAGATGTCCATGAAATCTGGTGGGCAGGCAGACCTTGGGCCAGGGAACATCTGATTAGATTTTGGTAGTTAGTTTTTTAACCATATCTAACAGAGATATGGTTAAAATGGTTTGTCTCACACAGACAAAATTCCACCGGCATGTCTTCAGGGTCAATAAATCAACTGCATTTTAAATTGTTGAATTGTTCATCTGTTGATGGTTTTTATTCAGATGCCTTGTATTTTCCTTCCGTTCAGTATTCTGCCCCCAAAACCCATAAGGAAAATGTTTGAACAGACGATTCAGCATGTTGAATTGACGGTGGAGGCCTTAGGTGAGAGAGAGCATTCTGATTGGCTGTTTGACTTAAGCAAATCAGGGCATGAGACACAGAAATTGGTTTGCGCTGATATTGTGCTAATTAGCTTGCAAGCTAGCTAACCAGAGAGAGCTAGCTGTGGTAAACAAACCTTCGACAAGCAAAAGACCTTCAGACTGACAACGCCAGAGCAGCGGCAGCTTCTCATCAGACATATTATCAATTTGTATAATGAAACCGTGTAAATGAATTCAGATGCGTGAAAATGCACTTTTTTGTTTCTTTATCTTGTGTTTCTTTATCTGTGTTCTGTAGACTTTCTTCATCAGCAGTGGGTTTTATAAACTCACCCAGTAAACACAACGCATGTCCTGGATTTTTTCACCCACCATCAGAGTGAACACGGCCACAATAGGATAAAAAAATTGCTTATTAGGCTGATAGGTTCATCAGTAGGATGCAAACAGGGGGAGAGGGAGAGAGAGCATCTCAGTTGTATGCGAGCAGCAATGGCCGAGTGAGCTAGACAATGAATGGAGTGAGGGCGCGGAAGTAGCAAGAACAAACGTTTTTCAAAGTTTTTGAATCACAGCAAACACAAGAGGTTCTTCCTCATACCGTGCAACAAAAATTTTAGGCTGATAGGCCCAGTAGTTTGTGATATTGGCTGTGGACAGACACACACAGACAGACACACGCGACCAAATGCATAATCTCCCGGTGGAGAAAACTACTGGGTAATAATGCTATAATCTGTATTTTTCATACATAGCTTTTATGCATTTGTGTTATGTTAAACGGTATAACATCGTTTAACATCGTTTTAGCCAACAACACTGATTCTGATCACATCCTGAATAGAGTGTACTTCTGATGCATCTGTCTTGTATGAAGAAGATGCAACAGTAAAGTATACAGAAGCCTACATGTGTGACAGATTGGTTAAAAAATCATTAACATATTTCACTAAACTGAGAGGAACTTGAAAGGAACCCCTGAACGTATGATTGTCCAAATTCGTTGTTTAGGTTCCTGTGAAGTGGATTATGCCCAAGCTTGGAATGCCTAAGTTGTGTGGGAAGCATGCACTTTGCGTACACCAGCATGCTCTACCAAAACACACACCCCTCTCATATAAGCAGGGCTACATGGCATGAAAACAGGGAGTCCCTCATGGGCAGCCTTACCCTGAAGGCCACACCAGTAGCCAAATAACTGGCATCATTTTAAAAGCAAAGGCCAGACACAGTTAAATCCAGCTAATATGAATCTATTAGGCACAGCATTAAAATATGAGTGGCAGATAACCTTCACATTTGAGGCTTTTCACCTCATTTCAGTTATATGAAGTTGGTTACTGTGTTCAACCATTATCATTTGCATTACAGTTAATAATGAATTGACCTTTAAAAGGGTAAATGAATCATTACTGCTAATTACATTCTATAATTGAAAGAAAATTAACCAGAAAGAGCCTCCTAATATGAACTTGACACATGCCCTAGTACCAGATCTCCACAAGGTAACAGTACAGGCAGCATTTTAGCTGTAGTGATTTTTTTTCCCCCGGGTGGGAGTCACCCAACTTGGCCAGAGTTTCTCCCATCCAGGCATTTGTGAGGATGTAGAATTAGGTCTAATGTTAAAGGAAACGATGATGTATTTCCTTCTTGCTGCCGAAAGGTATCCAAGACAGGCTGTGCATGCATTTGTATCTGGGCCTGCTGCAGGCGTGCTTTCAATAGACTACTCATTTCTAATTTCATTGTTTGGTTCAAGGAATACTAGCTTGTCTGTGTGTATGTATGTGTGTGAATTAAAATTCTAAGATTTTACTGTGCAATTGCTGTATTCAGCCACTGTATCAGAAACGGAAACGCTAACAGGACGGATAACTGCGCATGAGAATAAACATTTTTATTCTTAAAAAAAAAAAAATCTCTGAACTATCCCAGGGTGTTGTTAAATCATGCATCGTGTCTCAAGTGTATGTGCTGCAGCTGTGACAACTGAATTTTCCCTCGGGATAAATAAAATACCTTTATATCTCGACCTATCTAGGCCAGAAATCACAGAATTTGATTCAAGACCATTTTTGTGGTATTATAATAATTACACCATGAAACCGGCATGTTTTATGCAGTAATGAGTCAGTGAGAAGCAGGCTTTTTGATGCAGGGGCATGAATCTCTGACATGCATTTCAAACTGGAGCTACGCGACCAAAACGGTTCCCAAACAGGGATGTAGTGGAGGGTTAACCCACCTCAACTGTGTTTACCCACCTTTTAATTTTCTTGAGAGTTTACCGACCTACCCTTTTGATTTTTTTCACAGTTTAAATGGGTCAAAGTAGCAACAAACTGATTGAAGTTGCTTTGGGAAACGATCTTTAAAATAAAAATAATAATGATGATGATAATAAATTGATGGGTTTTTTGTAAAACATTTTTTTTTTATCTTTGTTTAGATCGGTGGATGTTTGCTTTGTAATTATCACCAACTCAAGCTTAGTTCCCCCAGCTTTGTATTTACCACTCGATTACCGATTCCAGCGCGAGCCGCACCGTCCAGAAGTAACGTAGCAACGGTTTTAAAAGCAACTTGAGTCCGGTGGTTCATCCAGCGGGCCTCCTCGGCAGTTTATTTTATTTTTTATCTGCATTTGTAATCCATTTCTCCCCATTTCAAGCCGAGCCCACGGGAATGCATGCAAAGGAAAACAAGTCGAGTTTATAATCGACATGGATTTACCTGTCCGTGGCGGATCCGTTAACGTGAGGACGAAGAGAAGAGAGAGGAGGACGAAACTGCTGCTGTCAGCCTTTGGCAACATTTATCCTCCATTCATAGTAACTCCTCTATTCAGAAAATAAAAAATATACCGAGGATCTGCTGCAACACCGTCGCCCACTTCGGACCTATGAGCGCCTGATACAATTTGTACCCATTCTCATACACTCAAAGAGGTAACTGAATATAATCGAGTGTGTGAGGCGTAGTATTGCCAGACGGCGACATTAAGATTATAGTTAATCTCGCCGACAAGCTAACGTTAGCTTGCTCGGTTTAACGTTACGTCGTTCGTCCTGGTCAGTGGAACTGCACTGAACCAAGATGGCTGCGTCCTCCCATCACAACAATCCCAAACATGCAACACAGGCTATCAGCTGGAGGAGGGCCGGGGCGGAGTTTATGAGATTATGCTCAATGTGATACACAGCAGCGACTGTGTACCCATTGAGATTATTATGTGAAGAATCCGCCGAATATCGCGTGTTACTGTACAGACGGCACGCGGGCGGCACTGGCGCAGTTCATACATACCGCGTGTTGTTTTTCCGTCCAGACTTTAAGTATGAAGTGTGATTATACTTCATCATAAAAAATACACGTGCGTGGTAAAGTTTGGTGACCGACATCTTCAATCACTCAAACGAAGCAATTATCATAAAGGAAATCTGAAACCAAACCCTTAAATTATTGTTTTGATACCAGAGCTATGGGCGTGCGATGTCAGTGTGATGATTCAGTGTTGAAGTCATTTGCCAGATTTATTATTTATTGAAGTGTGATCCCTGGGAAGTTATCAATGAATGCGGATATATGCATTTTCCCGTATGCAGTTCCACTGGCAAATCTGTTTAATTAGGACACATTAAGACATCTGTGATACTCATGATCCTGTTCATAAGCAATAAACAGGTCAGTTGACCCTTTTGACCTTGTAATGCTGCCATTATTAAATAACCGTAGTGGGGCAACGATACAAAATGTGGCAGTAAAACCAAACACTACAGCTGTTAACACTATGGATGATTCCTGCTCTTACAGGTTGTACTTTTGCCATATGTTGGGTCAGATGTCACAGCCTGTCTAAACCACAGTTTTCAGACACCTCAGATACAAACCTTGCAATGAAAATTATGGGGGAAAGCAGCCATTCCAGGTTAAAGCCAGTTCAGGAGTTAGTGTTGACAGGGGGCACATGCTGTTCGCAAAGTGTACACATACATACTATATGTGGAATTTAAAAGATTAGTTTTTGACCCAAAGAGCAAGCTTCATAGTGATTAGGGACAACTTCTTTATGGCACTGTGACATTTGTGACCATGACTAGGATCAATCTGGATATTAACAATAATGTGAAATGGCAAACATTAACCCTAAAATTTGTAAACGCAAAACATGGTGCAATCACACTTGTTCACAAGCCTGGATATGATGTAGACATCTGATAAGCAAAGGTAAACTACAAGACAAGAATTAGTATGCCCTGTGGTGGTGTGTCTCCACTGCTTCTGCAACAAGACCCAAATTCATGCCAACACATTTCCTTTCCAGTGGTAAAACAGGACCCATGGATATTAAACATTCATAGTTCTGAAACCAAAGGTCAGTTTAGATGTTTGTGCCTAGTAAGCCCAGTAAGATTTCTCTCTCTCTCTCTCTTTTTTAACTGGCACATCTCTGCAACCAAGTCAGAATGATCTGCGACCCACTTCTGAGTAACATCCCTGGTTATGAAACACTGGCCTATGAATGACTCCAGTGTGAAGACAGCATGCACTTGCTGAACCTTGTTGTACCCTCTTGTGTTGCGGCGAAAAAAGACTGAGTATATCCAGGAGTATTTCTTACTGCAGTCAAAAACTAAAGCACAGTACAGTGCAGAAGTGGAGAACAGTATGATCAGACCTCCACCTCTACTGAGGCTTGTTTTACAAAAGTGAAGACATAATGACTTGCAGGCAGAATCAGTCTATGACAGTGGATTATATATTTTTAAAATGGGCTGTACAATTCTATGAACATCAGCTATTAAACTGTTTACACACTAAGCCCAGAAGTGAAGTGTAATGCTCCACCTTCATTATTATACAATTCACACCCC
>OMKZ01033635.1:0-11190 GCA_900302535.1 Neoniphon sammara | reverse complement strand
AATTTATTTGACGTGTAGTTAGATTTTTTAGTTTGGCCCATGTTCCATCGGCTAACATGGAGGGGGCGGGGTTTATGACCTATACTGCAGCCAGCCACCAGGGGGCGATCAAGATGTTTTAGCTTCACTTTTGGGGAGCCGTCACGTCGTCCATCTTTATATAGTCTATGCCCCAAACTAACTGACCTGAATTTGTCTCGTCAATAGGACACTACTTTTGTGGGAATTAAACCAGCACTAGAAATTCAGTGTTTATTGTTCACGATTAACTGTGTTTGATCATCTGTCCTTTCACTTCCGTTATATCCACCAGGTATCATGTTACACCTCAAGATAAATACAGAATTCCTCTTTGCTGTTTTGAAGTGATTCTTTACACCCATCATGTCTCAAAGTGCACTTGATTCATTTGTTTTGGACAGGTTCAACTGACTAATGCCACCGATGACAGCTCCCAGCCTGAGCTTGGCCTTATGACATTCAGGTGTCCCTGCTAATGACAAACGGCAGGCTAACTTATGACGATGGAGGCCTTTTCTCAGCTTTGGACACTGGCATGGCTTAATGCCTGGCCAGACTGATAGATGTTCAACTGACTGTAGCAGTCCTCATAGTTGTGGTGGGCTTTGGTGGAAAGTTAGACAGATTTTTCAGGCCCATATTGGCCTTATATTTGGCCAGTCAGCATTGTCCTTCCAGATGAATGAACTGACTCTAATGAGACATTTTCATCCACAGAAGTATACTTACACTTTCCTTCTTCTTCTTCTTCTTCTTCTTCTCCTTCTTCTCCTTCTTCTTCTTCCTCTTCTTCTTCTCCTTCTTCTTCTTCTTCTTCTTCTCCTTCTCCTTCTTCTGTTCTTGTTCTTCTTCATCTTCTCCATCTTGTTCTTCTTCTTCTTCCTCTACGTCTTTTATAACTTAAAGACCTTTGATGTCAGCGGTAACTGTTGGCTATAGGCAACTTTGATCCAAAAAGATCAGTATTGGTATTTGCTTTCAAAAACATGTATTAACATCTCAGAGGAGGGTAAGAACTGTGTAAGAATTCTTCCCTACCTGCCAAGGATAAAAATCTGCGGGGAACACTGAATACTTGTTACTAATTGGAATTTTTGGGGTACAAAAAGAAAGATATTAAAGATGTTAAATATGAGCACTCAATATCTGCTGTTGGCCTCAGTCCAAAAATATCAGTCAGTATCAGTGCTCAGAAAAGCTGTATTGGTCGGACTTTGCTTGGTGTAGAAGGGATCAAGCGTTGGGCAGAGGGTGACAGGGGGTGGGTTGGTTAGTGGCCAGGATGTTATTTCAGAGAAGCTGAAATCCAAGCTTTGCTGTGGTCCTACCATCAGACTGAGCGGATGGGGGGTGGGGGGGTACTTAAGTTGAATCTCAAGCTCATCTTTCGGTTTCATGAGCCACAGAAACACTTCAAGGCCTTTGGCGCACATCGGTGGCCAAATGTTCATGGTTTGAGCTTGTGGACGGTGGAGAGGCGCTTTGGCATTGGCTTACCTCTCAGTTTATGATTTCTGCCTAGAATCACAACAGGCATTATCACCACCAACAGTCGTGTCTACTCAAATATCAAAGGTTTTCCAGATAAAATCTCTAGAAGTGGTCAAATATTTTCGTTTCTTATGTGCTTCTTTCTATTCTCTTTCAGTCTTACTGTGTTGGTACAGTTCAGGTTTGTTCCCCATTCTGATTAGAGCCAGACCTCTTTGGCCTCCTTTAACACATAATACTTGCGATGTTTATGCTGGTGGTTCTGCTTTTGTAATTAGCCCGACAGGCAAGACCCATTAGAGCGAAAGCCCTCGTTTTAACACTAGGAGTTAGTGTGTAGTGTGAAGCTGGCCCTATGCCAAACTCCAACAGCACACATGGTAAAAGCATCGAGTTCCTCTTCATTTATTTCAGCAATCTCACTCTCTCTGCCTGAGCTTCTGTTTTAATAGCTCGCATGCTGTAGTGCGGCAAGATACTGCCATTTCTTCTGCCTGGTAACTCAATTTAAGAATGAATCGTCTCTTAAAATCCACACACCACCTCATTCTTGAACTTGGCAGAAGACTTGAGTTACGAATTCAAGCGGGGAATGAGCCTCCAAGCTGGTGGTCCGTGGGGAGATTGGACGTTTGCGATATGTCACATTAGGGATGTAACAAAGCTGAAAGCTCAGAGCGTTTGCTTCATTCACCACTGTAAGATGACAGAATGGTCTACTCATGGGGGAACGTGGGGAGACCGGACCAGCCTGTTTTGGTTGTGTTAAGACCGCAGGGTGTCAGGAAAGTGACTAATTGCCATGTAAAATCCATGCTGTGATTACATTTTTCAGAAAATGATGATGTATGTCAGCTGTCCCGTGCCGAATAAGACAGAATTGGAGTCACAAGTTGAAAAATGTTGGCTCTTAAAAATTCCTGGAGCGTACAGTTAAATTTGTCCGAGGTGTGTAAAAATCCATTATGTAAGCTCAATAAACAAGATCCTGGCTGGGACTGAGCATCAACTCCCTTTTCATTTCGCACCATCATAAGTCTTTGTAAAATGAGAGGAAACGTCAGTATTAAGTGGCGCCAACACCACTGATTTGTGACACAAATATTTGAGGCCTTGTTATAAATGAAGGCTGAAATCTGATACCCTGTGGCTACCTGTTGATATAATTTACTCACTGCACTTCTCCTTGTTTGTTTTCATAGGAGTGTTTTCACAAGACTCCACCAATAATTCATTTGCCAGGCCTCAAAAAACAGTAACACCATCTAGATAATGTCTTAGATCACTCTCTCGGTGAAGAGAGGATATGCAGATACATTTGGCCTCAAAGGATGGAGAAAGGGCAAGTATGTGAGCTTGCACAATGCGTTTGCTGTTGTCTTAACCCAGACATAAAACACTCCACGGGTTTACATCAGCGGTGAATTTGTTGTTTTAACCTTCGCTGAGATGCCATTTGTCTGGGGTAAATAATGTGCTCGTGGGTCAAGAAGATGTGGGGTTTCCCTCCCATGACGGCCGCTGTCTCTTGTTAATGTGCTGCGTAGTGGAAGAGAGCGGCGCCTAGACAATGTTCACAATGTAACAAGCTGTGTGCTGTGCACGTGCCCAGCCTATTATTAGAAGCTGCTTTCTATAGGCTATTGAGCATGGTGCTGTCATGTGCGCGAGAAAATCAACAGGTTTTTAGGACAGCTAACTACACAGTGGAAAGTTTGGAAATGTACTGACAAAGTGATCTTACATATTCTCATATTTGTTGAATAATCTATAGAGTGATATAGAGTTATTATGGACAAGTGATTATCTGCAGAAATTATTTTGAACAATCTTCAAATCTTCAAAAATTATTGAACTTTTACAATGAAACTGCATAGGAACACTGAAAGGTTTTTGACTTTTTTGATAATGTATATAATTGGATTAGGGAGACTTATTGGTTTGTATCAGACCCATGTCTTTTTTGAGTATGGTCGATGTGTGTCCATGTCTCTTATTCTCTCTCTCTCTCTTTCTCTCTCTCTTTTTTTACATTTTTAATATTGTTTACATTTGCAATATTCTCTTTGTTTTGTTCACTGAACCACAGAAGATATTCATTCTGATAACAGTTTAAAGATATTGACTTATGCTTACGACTTACGATGCTATCGCCAGCATCGTAAGTCAAAATCAGTATTAAGACCCATGTTGGTTAAACCCTACTGTTAAAATACTGGTAAAATTGTAGGCCTATGCCATATAAGGAACTTTTTTATTTCCTACTTTCTATTTCTACTTTCTACTTGGAGAATAATTGGTAAGTCACTACTGTTAAGTAGTAAGTTACTACTGTTCTACTTTCCTGTAGATGAACTGTCCTGAACCTCATGCTATGAAGTGTCTGTATGCACACCTTTGCAAGATTCTCAATGTTATCCGTATTCAGTGTTTAATTCGCTTTTCATTGACAAGTAAGAGAACTCAGTCACTCTATATTTTTGTCACTGAAAGATGAGGTGATGACTCGATTGTTTATTTATTGGGAGAGAAGGCATGGCAAATAATCCAAGAGTAATTATTAAATCAGACAATAGGAAATCAAGAGAGACACTTGGCATAGCTTCCCTATCATCTATCACTGGATTGTTTGCTTTATTAATTTGCTGCTAAAGCTTTGCGTGCCGTTGCATCCGAGCCAAATCCCCATCCCCATAGTAGATATCTTCCTCTGGCACGACCCCTGCCTGTTAAAACTCCTCCACCCATCAAGCTTTCACTTCAGCTCCCATCTCAGACATACGCCCTCCCCGCCCAGACCTTTCAGGGAATGGGTCCAAAGCCCACAGGATACGTTTGAACAAATCTTGATGAGTTTAAAACCCGAGCAGATGAATTGCGACTGCTATCTCTTGTTTCCACGCGCTGCTCTCTGTCTCTGTCTGCCGTCCCGCTTCCCAAAGCTGTGTCGTTTCCTTTAGCTGGTGACATACAGCAAAGGAAGTGCAGGCTGGATGACATATTGGCTTTCATGACAGAGGCCTGTGGACTTCTGAAGGTTATTTAACAGCACAGAGGCCTTTCTTGGGTTACAGCGTGGGAGGCGGGCGCATCCTCACCGAAGGCGTGGAGAAGAAGCCTTTTCCGGCAGTTCTGTCCAGTGAAAACCTACACATTTTTTTTATTTGTTATCTTTTTTTTTACACTCTCTGACATTTCATTCGCTTCCTTTCAAGTTATCCTTAATAATGAATGATGCTGGATCTGGCAGGTGTTAATAGTCATTTTGATCTATGGCTTATTTGTTCGAGATAACCTGAATTATCTATTGCTAGCTCCAGTTTTTTTCTTTCCTTTGTTTTTATTGTTTGAAGGTGAGGTCAGATCCTGCAAATCAGCTGACCGCTGTCTGTTTCCTAAAACGCTGCCTTCTCTTGCCATAAAATCAAACAGATTTCTTCTGTTTCCACAGATCTTTTGTGTCCCGTTAATTCCTGCCCTGAAGGTCTAACAACAGTTTGCTGTGTACAAAAGCAAAACCCATGTCAACCTGAATAAACCCTCAGTGCGTCTGAATGCAACCCCACCATTAAGTCAATGAAAGAGGAGCCAGGGCTAAAGGCTCATTAAAAGTTCTGGCCTGTTGCAAAAAGGCCCTGACTGTGCATTTCTAGTAGTTAGGTGAATTAGCAAGTCAGGGAAATGTAACCTAGTATCCCCGGGCACTGATGTTTAGCCTAATTTCTTAATGACAGACCCTGAGCTTTATTAGTTTCCAGTGCACTAAGTGTTTGTTGCGTGGGAACATGAAACTAATGCAGTGGTAATATGATGTATAGGATACACACTACGCAGTGGGGTACACTGTATAGTGTAGACTTTTGGAACCGACTGTATACAGTATGTAGCAAATATAGTATGTCTTTCATCACTCAACAAGCTAATCCACAGATACCACTCCTGCACATGCTGCATATGAGTCATAGCCTCTAATGGGAAAGGTTAACTACCTTACCCATAAGAGTGCATTCAAATAGATCCTCTCTGGGCCTCGCTCAAATCTGTAACTGTGAGCTTGAATTCTGCAGGAGCCACAATTCAATTCTTGCTGTGAAGCCTGTGATTTAAATAGAGGAAAGTGCAGTGGATGGGAAAACAAAGGCAAGATTTATGCACCCTCCACTTTAGACCGCTAACTTCAATGGACTGCATTAGGAAGCTTTCCTTCTAGTCCAGACTGGAGTGGAACTGTTGAAGTTTTTTAATGCATGCCTTTTTGCCCCTCCTGAGAGCAATTTTGAAGAATAATGGTTAAGTCAGGTTAATAGTGGCTTTTTTGGAACAAATACAATGTCGTCTTTGTGGTGATCGGCTGCGAGAGCCACTGCGTAATTATTTAATCCCAGGCTTAGTGCCGTTGTTTTTTGTGGTCCAAGGGTTGTTGGAAAATATTCCAGTCTCCCTACCAAAGGATTTGGCGCAGAGAGCCAAACAGCTACCCAGTCATTTCTCCCATTCCAGGATTGACAGGAATGGCACTAAATGAAACTGAATAGGAGGATTTAATGAAATGTGATGTTACTTGTATAAAGTATGGTAATGACAGGTTCTTTGGGTCGCATTTGTACTGATGCATCACATATCCTGTGTAGTTCTTCAATGTCCATAAATGAAAAGGACTTTTACAGCCTGCGCATGGACATTTGAATGCTCCCCCTCCCAGCCCCAAAGCATATTGGCTCCACAGGCTGGACTCTTTACCCAAGGCATCACATCCCACAGAGGCTAAACAAGCAAAATTCTTCCACGTAGGAAACTCCAGCCCTTGGCCATGGACCAGCTTCTACAAAATAAATGACATATAGGAAATCTGACTGGATGTGTAGGCTTGTGCTCTGCTCACACGTGTCCAAGAAATATCCACCTTCTGTCAGACAGCCAAAGCAATATCACCCCTAGAGTTTCAAAGTAGCTTTTCAGCAGTACTAGAAAGCATCTTTTCATAAAGAATAGCCCGCTCCCTTCCCGTCACATTTGACATTTTCTCATTGCATGACATCAGCCTAGCACGGGCCAAAGAAATCAGGCAGCATTAAAACCATGACTTCACGTTTAACAGAGCAACAAAGCTACAAGAGCTTCTTAGGAACGGGTCAACTGTCTTGTATGTGGGTATACGGCAAGGATGAGGATGAAGAATGAGGGCCTTTGTCCTGGCTCCTTCTGGTTAGCTGTCTACCGTTCAGGACATTCAATCTTTTTCATGAGGCCTCTCTCTTCCCAGCACAGGTTGGAAATGAGTAGGGGAAGGGGTGTTTGATGAACTGTTAGTTTGTCCAGATCTGATATTTTTGTGGAGGGCTCAGAACCCAATATGACCGTTGTTAGCGTTTATTAGTTCCCTGTGGAAGCAACGATAGTAGAGGAGCATAGAGGGGACCACAGTATTTCATTTTTTCAAAAGAGTCAACTAACTTCACTCACCTCCTCTGAAGTATCTGTATGCGTATCTGCATTTTTTATTTGGAAACTGAGGGTCTTTATGTGTAAGGTGGGTGATATGCAACAATGGTGAAAAGGCATGAAATTTGAAGAATGATTTTTCCAGATCTCAATAAGGGGTGGAGGAATTTTCCCTCCCTGTGACAGAAGTGCAAAAGTTCAGTCTTTTTTATCCTTTGACAGATACACACCCCTAAGTAAATCCCCTTTACTGTTTGCACAACTGCAGCTGAAAATCCTTGAAGTGTGAAAGTGAATTTACATGGCAAAACCAATTGGCTGCTATTGGAAAGTTTTCTTTTCCCTTCAAAAGTCAAGAAATTTGAATTGTACAATTTGAGAGCCATGCGATGAATGCTTAGCCATACTCTGCTGACAGTGGCATTCTTGTGTCAAAATATCTTGAGATGAAACTTTAAAGTGGATTTCATTTTTGCACAAGGTCCAATAAGATCTTAGTGCACATCACCTTTTTTTACTGACCACTGCCAAATATGGCAATTTTTTCTTTGTTGTTTGTGGGGGGGGAAATGATGGGTATATTGCTGCATTCATGTTTCAGTGGTTAAACATTTCAAAATGTGTGGATAGATGGATGAAGGAATGGATGATTGGATGCCTTGGCACATTTAGTGCTAAGATGCCTTTCTTACAAAGTTCAAATTATGTGTGTGTTATCACTCTACTAAGGCTTTATAGTGCCTGCAGACCAAAGCCTGGAGTGTCCCCTACTGGTCCTGCAAAAATAAAAAATAAAAATAAATTAAAAAAAATTAAACAGAGAAAATTCATTCTCTTAGTTTATCATAGTTGACCATCAAAATCTTGGCTACAGCTTCGTAACTCTAAATACAGAAAAAGGAAAGTTCTTCAAGGGAAGTTTAGGGTAGTTCTATATAGTACTATAATGACTCAAGAATCCTGTAATGACTCAAGATTTGTCACAGTAAAAAATGGTAAATGAGAAAAAAAAACTGTTAAAAAGAAGAAGAAGAAAAAAAGGTTCTACAGAGACCCTGTGTAAAGAGGTTCCTTAAGCACTATAATGGAAAGAGCTATCTTCTGGTACTATATAAAGATATGTTTAGGCTATATTTTAGGATCTTGCAGCATGAGCTTCAATGCTGAGTTTAACAGCAATGTTTGCACTCCTCAAAGTGGCCTTTAGGGAAGCCATATTCCTGTCAACTTACAAATAGAGAGCACGGCATGGTCATTGGGGCTTCACTTTTATCATACAAGTCTAAAACTGGCTTTGATATGTTTTTGGCAAGGTCTGTTGTACATGCCGTATCTTCCACTCGTCTCCCAACACAGTCTAAAATATTTCCTCGAATCTCTCGGTGGTGCTCACCAAACGGAAGCCTGACAGCCAACACATTTGCACCGCCACTGCTGTGTGTTTACAAGGGCAATTGGAGAAGCAGGGAATCTGAGAGACTGGGCAGGATAGGGGGGTTGTGGTGGGTTTTGGATTTGGGTATTTTCAGTGCTGAAATTCCTTGGGTTATTCCTGGATCCATATCCTGGGACAGAGATAGTCTCAAGATGGCAACCCACCTGCCCACTGCAGCAGTGTACTCTTCGCGACACAAAAGGTCAAGTGAGCTGAAAATAAAGGGGTTATGACAAGGGTTTGTTTTAAAGTTTGGAGATATTATAGATGAAGAGCTAAAGGCTGTATTGTAACTTTTATCTTGTAGGGCATTTGGGCACTGAGGGTAGATGACCTGCTTCTCCTGTACTGTATATTCTGTATTAAGCAAGGTCTCCTAGCACATCAGACATTTAATACATGCAAGAGCCAGCGTTGGGTAAATGGCTGTCTCTAATGGGAGCAGTAAAGTGGGAACCACCCATGAGTTTGCATGTTGGCATGCAACATTAGATCTCCATTTCCGGCCACTTCTAACCGATGCCCTTACATAAGCAGAAACAACAGGTGTTAGCGATACTTGGACACCATTAAGCCCAGCGGAGGAGAAGGCTCGGCATACATGATATCAATGCAGTCCAACAACTTCCCTTTTTATGTGTGTGTGCTTTCGTGTGTTTGTATGTGTGTAAATTGTGTTTCATGTGCTGCCCACTGCTCGTTGCGTGTAAAGCTTTTGCTTCAGTGGCCCCTTGTCAGGCGCCACCACATGGGCTATATTTGAACCCCCTTCCCTCAAGCCATCCAAAGTGCCTTTGGATCAAGGTGGTCTATAGATGTCCCCTGAGTGGATCCAGTCAACAGGATGTGATGGCAGGTCCAGAATGCAACAGGAATCTTGCTTCCATGCTTGCTTTCTCCATTCTTGCATGCAGGAGAGGTTTAAGCTTACACTTTAGTTACTGGCTCACAACTCAAAGAATTACTGGAACGTCCCCAGATCTTCACTCTGCCCAACAGTAACTGATTTTTAATTGAGTGGATCCCACCTTGCAGCAGGAAACATTCTCACAAGCTATTGGATTTTGTCTTCGCTTATAGTCTGTAACAGGCTGGCTAGCACTTTAACATACAGTAATGTTTAATGCAAATGTAGTTCTAGAACTGGCAATAACCCTTCCTATTTTCTAAGCTTCTCACAAAGTATCCACAGATTTTGATCAGCTGCCCAAAGTGCCACTGTAGTTTAGCTTTATGCAGTGTGATGTTCCTAACCAGATGGGCCATGCCCAGATAAAAAGAAACTGCTGTAGTGAGCCATCATTAACTGCTGGTTGTTTCTCAACCAGGGCTTCCTGGGTCGAGGGGAAAGAGAGGTCGTGATGGGGAACCAGGTAGGACTGATGAAACCTAATGACAACTGTTTAAAGTATTCAACATGTTGTCCTAGTGTAGGCGAAGACGAAGAAAAATCTGGAAGCTGTGAGTCCGGCAAGGCAAACGGGCTGAGACAAAATCAAGACTGAGACCAAAGTAAATCAAGTTCAAGACAATATACAGTATGCATGTCTTTCCAAATGTAAAAACAATGATGGTGTTCCTTAAGGATGATCAGAGATGTAGCTCTAATGGTGTAGGAAAAAATAGCTGAAACATCAATAAAATTACCTATTTTAAGATTTTTAGATTGGCAAGAAAAGGTCAACATATGATAGTTGCCAAGACTGGGATAAGGCAGAAACCGTCAAGGCTGAACTCTAAACTCCAATGACTGGATTGAGGATGCAGCCCTGACTTGAGGCACATTTGCTGGTGATAACATCAGTGACATTTCCCTTCATAGTGAGTAGAATATTTGAGTCTGGGATTCTATGATGAAGTGAAAGTAAGAAGTACTGGCGAGGGATACCCTATACCCAGTTGCTCTAATGCAACCAAACATCACCTATGGGTTACAGCTTTTGGTTTGACATTTGCTTGTACCCAGGTCTGCGATGAAAAAACACACTTGCTCAGTCAGCACAGGCTAAGAAAAATGCCTCCTCGAATTACTAGAAAAACCACACCACAAAAAAACAGGAAAGGAGAGAATAATGGCCTGCTCCAGAGGGGAAAAATTTGTCACCCCTGACCGCATCGTGCCTTACTTCTGGATGTTATTGCTCATGTCAGGCTGGTCTTCTGGCCTGTAGGAGTGACCAGACGCTCTGTGCTCCTTCTTGTCAGTTTTTGTAAGTCATTTGGAAGAGGCTGACTCTTTCAAAGATGTTGTCTCTTAGTCTTTTATTCTGTGGCAGCTTTTAGGGGATATTAAAGTGTAATTTATGATATACCTTTTAATTTACTCCCGTTTTACCCTGGTTTTTGAAGTATTGTAACTCTGAAGCCCTACTTCTTTCTTGTCCTTACCAAGCAGTTTCCTGTCCCGCTCCAGTCCATTTAGCACAAAAATGATTATGTGCCTACTGCCATTATTCACACTCTTTTTTAATTCAAGTCCTCTTTAAACCCCTCCTCTTCTTTGCCCCTTAAGTGTCTCAGTTCTTTGCTCCAACTGGTTTTCATTTTATGAGAGGACAAAGTGAACAAATTGACCTGACAGCAGGCTTTTAGTCTGGGATTGACCAGTCTGAGGAGCAAACAAAATAAACCTGTTTGGAAGATAATGCAGGGGATTCGATTTGACATTTCAGGAAAGAGATTTGTCATTAGTGATTTTCCTCACCTTGGTGTGATTGACGTAATGGCATCTTTACTGACCCCTGTCTTCATTCAGCCATAATTCATTTTGTCGGATGACTGGGGGCTTTCTGATTGTGCTC
>OMKZ01033634.1:0-17793 GCA_900302535.1 Neoniphon sammara | reverse complement strand
CTCCCTGATCTGCTACAACTTCGGAAAAAAAAAAACGGAGCTCATTTCAATTGACACATATGTTTCAAGCTGCGCAATGTTTAATATTGTATGATCAATTTCCCCTCTGGCTTTTACCATTCATGTGTCACTCCAAATCACAACTAGTGCCATTCTGAAGCCTATTGCCTCTTCCCTGTCAATGAATGGAACAAGTGCTGCAGTGTGTGAATGCACTTTAAATGTTCTTGTAAAAGCCGAAATAAAAGAAGGTTAAGTGAGTTCAACTTTCCAGCAAAACCGCACTCCGCCACTGTCTCCCTTATCTTAACACAACAGCACAAAATAACCATGTAAAACCTGATTTACAGAAATGATAGAAATCTTAAAGGACTGTGCCAGCTATGCTGACTTTTATGTTCCAGTGTCAAACCCTGACCTTCCACCAACAACTTTGGTTCCATTCGCTGCCTTGTCAAAAAACCTTAAATAGATTTTTCTAACCTTCACTTATCCCAGGAAGGTTCACTGAGCATGCTTGCTCTTTTTCAGCACTGCCCTGCTTCACTTTCATACAGTTACACACATTCACACCTGGGAGCTGCCCAGTATAACCGCTCTCTTACACTGTATGTCACTGAGGGATTCCACTGGAGCAGCTGGGGATTAATTGTCCCAATCAAGGACATTTCAATGGGAAATGGTGGGGGAGGGGAATGCTTCTCTCGTTAACATTCCCCACACACACTTTCCAAGCCATCTGAAATCGAACTAGCCACTTTTCAAGACTCCTTTGTCTCTACGTGCATGATTTTGTCTCTAAACGAGATCACCAATCCTCTGTTGAATAGTTCTATCCAGGGCTGTATGAGGACCACTTTTTTGATTCTGACTTGTCTTCATCTCACCCACTATTAGATGACTTTTACCTGCTTATGTGGACGTACGCATGTTCCTTACAGAAAGGGCACGAGAGGAACTCAAAGTGGTCTCCAACTTTAAAGACCTTGGTGTTATGAAATCAAATGTAACTTGTCCAGGTTCATGTACATTCAAAGCTAAACTTACATCAACTTACATCAACTTCCAAGATCCTCCAACAAACTGTTTGACTGCCTGATCTCACACAACACAGGTCCACTCAGTCTATAGAAAGAATCTCAAGGTGTCATTTTGACATGAGTAGCAGGTAAACACAGGTGTTACCAATGACATTAATGAAGGTTGATCTATCTCTTTGGCTTTGCACCTTCTCCACTCAGATCTTTCAATATACTGAAATTTCACAAAATCTACCAGGCGAGGGGATATGAGTGATGGATGAGAAGCTCCTTAGGTCAGTCAACAAGAGCCTCTCAGACGTAGAACATGCTAGAATTACACATAGTCCTGAGATACTGAGCATCCAAGACTGGATATATAGTACAGGCTGGCAAGACTGCTGTAAATGTATTTTCTCTCTTTTGCACCAATGGGTTCTTCGGTTAAACTTTATTTGGATAGTCGATGTTGAAACTCAACTATGTGTCACTAAAAGGTCAGGGTTTGGGTTGTATAATAAAAGTAAGCAAGTGACCCTTTGCTGAATATTCAAAAATGGGACTGTGGATGAAAAATTTATACCAGAGCTCTGGCACATTTACATTTTTTTTTAAGATGTTGATTAATGTGCATTGTCCCTTTACAAATCAACAAATGAACAAAGATAATGACTACATCTTTATAATTCTAAGCTTCCAATTTACTGTTCTTTTTCATATACGCTTCAACCCTGGCTCAAAAACAATCAGCCTCATCAACATCTCTTTCTTTTCATGTTCACCTGCTTGTAATTACAGGTTTCATGTTTGCCTGCCAAATTGTACTTGCCAATCTATCATGGTCCGCTTTGATACAGTAATACAGTATGTCTGCGTCTGCTTTATTGTGCACGGCCGACCAATTTGCTTGTCCTTCTCTATCTGCAATAGTTTGTTCTGTCTCTGTCTTGTTCGACAGTGACCTCTCACTCTGTCCACATGGCCTTCCATGGTATGTTGTGCTTCATTGTTTTCAATGGTTAGTGCACGTCATGCCCAAGGACAACAGATGACAGCTGATTGGCCAGTACTGACACATTTATAGTAATGTTACACAGTATGAACTCTAATATAAACCTATAGAAACCTGTGTATGTAACAGCAATCCAATCTGTATTTATTGATTAGTGAATTTTTTTGCATTAATTATTTGGATATTTAATGGCACAGCACAGCAAATTTGAATATAAATCTACATCTCTATTGATCCTTAAACTGTCAACTTATTTTATCCTTTTGGAAAAACATGTACAGCTTTGCCTGTTTTGGTCTCAGTCTTGAATAGAAATTAGTTGGTCTCAGTCTCACCTTAACCCTCTCTGGACCTGGTCTTGACTTAAACTTCACTGGACCTGGCCTTGAAACTGACTTGGACCTTGACGACAGCCCGGGCTTCATCGGTGAAAAATGCTGCTTCCCCCGCTCCCGACCGACGCGATCCTGTTGAACAATAATGATGACAAAAGTATCTGTGTGACAGAATGCCCACGCAGACATAAACCGAAGACTCCTGAAGGACTTTCATCCTGTGTAGAGGTCAGTGGGAGCTGCTGGAGAAGCACAATTTACTGTCCAAACACCGACTTGTAAATAATGGGCAGAGATGGTAAACAGTGTGCCATCATCTCAGACAAAATGATGAGCAACACAATGCCACAGTAGCAGTTTAGTTTATTAGTTAAAAAAAAAAAATCTCTCTCTATATATTTATCTAACCTCACCAGCTTGACGTCTCATCTTCGAAACAAAAAAGTTGTTTTACACCGATAATTGCATATGAATGCACACAAATAACTCGGTGCTATTTGTTGAATACTGATTTACTAATTCACAGTCATTAAAACAGCTACGGACACTGTCTGAAATTCACTTTATTATTTGCTAAATTGAAGACTTCAATCAAAACCTCAATAATTCATGCGCATTCAGGGGAACTGGAAATCTATTAGTGCCTCCGTCATGTCTAGACAGCCCATTTGTATGGAAGAATAGTAGTGGCTCCTCACAGTGAAATAAAGCCATTCTTCATGCATTGGCAAACACAATAGATTTTATTGAATTTACTTAGTTGTAGTTGGCATTATTAAAACGACAGCCCAGAGTAAAGAACTCGGTATTGACTTTAAATTGTCAACATATCACTGATCCTGGAGTATCTCCAATTTTGTCTCACTGAAAGTTATATAGTTGTTTGCATTCTGGTTAACTTTCATAAACTATTTAGTCCTATAAAGACCCACTTTGTCATTTTAAAAATTGATGATTTTTTCTCATTTTTTCCCCTCTCCCCCTCTTCTTCTCCTAATATCATTAGGTTTTATTCCAATAATCAATAACCCCAGATATTCATCACGTTACAGATAACAGTTTTTACTCAGAATCACTTTGATTTACCCATTAGATTTCAAAAGACGTTTGATTATCTGTTGATGAAGCATGCACATCCTGGTTTCTTGGCAATTTCTCACTAATTACATAAGATGGGTAGCATGCAAAATGACAGATGGGTCATTCTAGTGATCCGGGAGATGGAGAGAATCATTTCCCAAATGATCCAGGCACCAAAAAACAGACAACAAAGTGCATCATCTGGACCACATTAACAGTCTGTCTCATTATTTTGAGGAAAAACATCCAAAAACTGGATCCATATTTGGAGCAGAATCCAAGACTGGAAGTTTGTACAAAGTAAACAGATTTTAATGATGGCAGCACCCAGATTAGACTCTCAAATGTTCTGTCCCTGTCCTTAAGTATTCAACTTTTGTCTGTGGCAAGATTTTATATAACTAGACTGAACCATTTGTGTTAAGAAAAACAGTCCAAGATGAAGAGCAGAACATTATCTGCCTGAAAATGTTTAATTCACTTCTAAAGAGAACGTGGCACATCCAGCACATGCTGCTATGTTGAAAAGTAACACAAAACACACAAATGTTTATTGTCCCAAACCAGATGGACAAGTGTGTTTAAATCATGGGAGTCCAAAAGGGGGGGAAAAAACTTAAAATCTTATAACTTTTGGTTGTTTGATCTGTATCTCAGTCTCAGCTTTTTATTCCAATTGGGGGAAAAATGGCAAAGGTGTGTATTATAAGATGCATGGGGTGACAACATGACTTGAAACCTTGTAACACAAATACGAAAGCATGCACTCTTCTCTTTAAAGTTGAAAAGCCAAATACCTAACAAATTTGCCAACTGGTGATGTTATTTTGAAGTTGCACACAGCTTTTTGCAAATATGCCAAAAATGAATAAATTTGACGTTTTGAGCTATAATTTCCAGTGAATCATTGAAAACTTGAAACTTTAAAGGGTTGCAACGCCATCTACAAACTTGTGATATTCTGTACTCATGAATAACACTTTGACCAACTCTGCAAGAACAAACAAACTTGTAAAGAAAAAAAAAAGGGATTTTGAAACTTCAGCTTGATCCCGCTAAGTTATGCAGACAGGGGCTCATTGTCCCCCAAAGCTAAAGTCATCCTTCTGCATGACATTTATCCTGGGACAGAGTCAGCGGGTGGCTGACATCTGCAGAAGGGTGGGGGAGTGGCAGGGGCAGCACCTCCCAACAGGTGCTCATGATTAGCATGAAACCAGCCCTCAAAAATTAAGGAAACTGGAAATAAAGAGAGGGCACAAACGTCAAAGCTGGGTTCAGCTCATGTTTATGTATACTCGGGAGTATGCGGATGCTGAGTGGCTCCAAGTTTGACCGACAATCAAAGACGCCCAGAAGGTGCAAAAGGTGAAAGCAGAACTTTGTTTAAAAAAATCACTTCACTTTCAGGGTTCTTTGAGTGGTAATTAACACCTTTACTTTTGTCTTTTCTTGGGTTATTCATCTTTTACGCAAGAATTCTTAAAAGACAGCTACTTCTAGATCTTCATTAACATTCACCCACACTTTTTGAGAAGCACTAAGAAATTATGTAACAAAAACCTTGAACGATGGCCCCAACATCCCATCATCCCCACCTGAAATTAAAAAAAAAAAAGTGTAATAGCGTGCTGCTTCCATTATCAAACAGTAAAACACCATGTACACCAGCTCCATGCAGAGTTTTTGGTTTCCAGCCTTGTTCCAGCTCATGCGTCATGCAGAGTTCCCCCACACGAAAAAGAGCAGCGGTGTGCAGAGCAGCGACGCAGGGAACATATTATCATAGGTACGCGAGCTCGTGTGTGAGGAGCTGATCTCTTGGTTAAGTGTACAGAGAGTGCACACACACTCACACACGCTCACAAAGGCACGCCTACTGCACAAGGGCTGCACTAGCTGGGCATCAGCCGCTGATTCCCGGAAATCAGAAATGCAGCAGCTCTTTGATTCATTGGATCTCAGGTGAATTTTCTTTATTCCCTCAAGTTGAGAAAACCAGCCGCATGCTGCGACTCTAATCTGTGGGTCTGAGAGAAATAAGAACAAGTGGAATTCAGCTAGTTATTTCAGGAGGGCAATGGTGCACAGCAGTGTCAGTGAGGGTAGAGTTTTCAGTTACGGTTATTTGGAGTAGACAAGTGTTGATTAGACAGTTGCTGGTCTACTCATAGAGCTGATAAAACTCTGGAGCAACTGTTTAAAACAGTCTTGAGTGTGAAATTTTCTGTGGCGGGTGTGTGTGTGTGTTGATTCTTACATTCCTCAATTAAATTAACAGGGTTAAGGTGTTAAATTAACATCTCAATGCCCAGGTATTTTAGATTGGACATTGTTAACTGAGGCAGGGATACAATATTTACATTTATACTACACTTCAGAATAGTGCTATAACCTGTTTAACAAATAATAATAATTCATATCTACTGCAAAAAATGCAGGAATTAAAATCGGTGGTACATAATAATGAAACAAATTCAACACTGAGAATAAATGAATATTTAAGAGCCTGAGGTGATTTAAAAGATGACTTCTACGGATTAGTAATTTTCCCGGGACAGGCAGTCTAAAAACGAAGCACTTTCCTGGCAAAGGCCTGATCGACCCTGGTTTTTGGTCTCAGTTTCAGAAAGGTCACCTTCAGAAAGGTCAGAGCATGATCCAGATTCATAAGACAGAAATAATGACAGTAGTGCTGCAGAATACAGACCTCTGCTCCCCTCTTTTGCATGCACTCTTGCATACAAAAGAGAGAACACTGTACGACCCACTCTCTTATGATCTGCAATACCTCATACAGAAAGACCTTTCTATACTAATGGGTCTTCATATGGCTTCTATCAAGCCGTGAGGTCTACACACTGCTGCTATATACTGTAGGACACCCAGCTATAGAAGCACACCCAATCTGCTGCAGCATGTACAGCTGGGTATGGAAGTGATAAAGAAAGATTGAATTCGACCCCCTTGCCATGACCTTGACACATTTTGTGGTGCTGCAGCCTCAATTCCAAATGGAATTTTGTCATCGACAGTAATCCATGATGTCAGAATTAGCTATTTTTTACTTTACTTTTGACAAGTTCTTCTTTTTTAACAAATTCATTAAACATGAAAAGTTGAGATGATTTTATGCAACAAGTATTAAAACCCCTGCAACACTGGCAGTGCATATTGAGTTAAGAGGCATCTGCTTTCTTTTGAATGTCCTTCAGATGTCTGAACATCAATGACTGGAGTCCACCTGTGGCCTGTTCAACTAATGAGATATGATTTAGAATAAAATACACTTCACCAACGATATGTGAAAACTTTAACTCCATATTTTTTTTATTTTCACCTTCTAAGTTCAACTGAAAGGAATACACATTCCACACTGGGTCAAGAAACTTTCTTGGGCTTTTAAAACATTTTCACAACTTGTTGGATAAACTGAAATATTCATGTTTGTCAGTCTAAAAACTGGTTGTTCTTTGCTGACATTTTGGAGATACAGTGCTTTCACTCGACAGTGACAATATGTCTATATAAGGTCCCACAGATAACAGTGCATATGATAGCAGAAACTTTACCATGAAGTCCAAGAACTTTCTATAAAACAGTAAGACATCATTGTGTCGAGGCACCGTTCTGAGGAAGGGTCTGAAATATGTTGAGCTGACAAGAGCACAGGACGCTCCATCATCGAGAAAAAAATAAGATGAACTAGGGAAAAAAAAATTCTGAACAAGTAGGGCAAGAAGGACCTTAGTGAAGGAGGTGGCAGGAACCCAAGGACCACGGACATAACTCCACAGCTCTTTGGCTGTGATGGGAGATCTTGCCAGAAGGACACCAGTCAGTGCAGCACTTCATAAATCTGGTTTATATGGCAGAGTGGTTGGAGGGAAGCCGCTCTTGAAAAACACACCACATGACAGCAGCCTGGAGTTTGCAAAAAGTCAGTGAAAGACCCCGAGAGCATGCAGCAAATGGTTCTGTGGTACCATAAAGCAAAAATTAAAGTCTCCAGCTGTAATGGAAAGAGCTGGTGGAAAATGGGAACTGGCCTACTGTGAAGCACGAGGTTGACAGCATACACCTAAAAGCATTATACAGCACTTAAATGGCTTCTGAACAAGAATGTGAAAGTCTTTGTGTCCAGGCCAAAGCCAAGGCTTGAATCCTGCTGAAAATATGTGCAGCGACTTGATGAAAACCGTTCGCAGAAGCCCCTTATCCAACTTGACCAAGCTCGAGCAAATCAGCAAGGAAGAAGTGGGAGAAAATCCAAAAATCCAGATGTGCCAAGCTGATACAAACATATCTGAGAGGACTGGAAGCTGTACCGCTGCCAAAGGTGCTTCTATAAAGTATTGACTCAGGGGGGCTGAATACTTATTTAAATGAGATATCTCTGTGTTTCATGTCCAAAAGATTTGCAAAAATACATGTTTTCACTTTGTGATTATGGGGTATTTTGCCTAGCTTGTTGACAAAAAAAAACCCCAAAAAACAATCTCACTTTTCATCCATTAGCATTCAGGCTGCAACGCCACAAAAAGCAGAAAAAGCCATTGAGGTTGAATTCTTCACTGTTTAAATGACTGTCAATCCCATTTAGAGCAGCAGGAACACTTCTTTTGTCATAGTTAACATGTAACCATCTTACATGATTAGGTCGGGTTCTACGCCCTCTCTTGTATTGGATTCCACTCAGCCCAACACTTGAGTCTTGATGTGCCTATAACTACTTTCACTTTTCTCCTTGCACACTCAGGCACTTACTGGCAGTTAGATAGAAATACACATGCGCATACAAGGTTAACCTTACCCTCAGAAGATTAATAAAAGTGACTATGAAACATAATTGTATGGGAGAACAGAGCCAGAGAGTCCTTGGTCCACTGCCTTTGCAGTGATCTGCAACTGTATTTATGTTTATGCGGCAGATAATTAACTATTGATTTAAGCTTTTGAAGTCCTTGTTTTCTGATGAGAAGTATAAGAAGCCTGCGAGCTGATAATCTGTAACATTTTTTCGCTCTCTGCTATGTTAAGGGCCCATTTCTCTGCTGTATTTCACAGAGGTCTGAAGGGCGATTGATTACCCAAGCATTTGTGAGCATCTGTTAGGACTCCACTGACCTTAATTGACCACAATATATGGCTTGCTTCAGCCCTAATTCATCCCCATATCCCTCCTTTTTTCTCCCCTCCACCACATCCCTCTGCTGCAACTTTGGTGCAGTCCAAATGAGTTGCCATGTTGGAAAAGTTTTCTCTGTTCAATTGGTTTTGGGTCGGTGATGGACAGCTCCTATTTCACTTTGGCATGTTGACATGAAGGAGATAGGGCAGCACCATTTAAAAGTCAATATCACAGAGACAGATTGGCAATTTGAGTAACACAAGAGACATAGTGAGTATTCAGAGGGGACATGCACGGCGCTAAATGTGTGCCAAAGTATGACAATATGAATGTAACAACACTGAGAAAGTAGGGTACAGGGTGTTTGTTAAAACGAGGATCACACTAAGTAAAATAAAGTTAATTGGCTGCTACACTTTTTGACTGACAGAATCAACATAAACGTACTTCAAACACAACCCAGAAGGTATCTTGTCTAAGATAGCTAAATCATATTGAAATAAGAAAAGCATTTTCTGATTGGAGTAACTGTCTTTCAACCAGAGGACTGCGTAATTCAGTCCCCGTTAATGTCAAGAGGTCCTGCTGAAGTGTCCTTGAGCAAGACATTGAAGCCATTCAAGCTGTAGGGATGCTGCCACTGATATCTAACGAAAAGTGCAAATGAAAAGACTAGCTTCTCACTCATAGATTCAAAAGGAAAAAAAAAGTTAATAAGGGTAATAATAATAGCTGCCTTTAAAACATTATTCAACATTATAACTTTTATTTTTGTAACAGAGGATACGATTTATGGGCAATAAAAGAAGCCAATAAAAACTGTTCAGCTGTGTAATCTAAAGCTGGTCTCTGTCACATTGTCTGATACCATGATCCTTTGTTTCAGCATGCCTGGAGCGTGAGATGGACAGAGTCGGCAGTTTATCTGCTCTCCAGTTTGTACATATGTGCCAGTAAAGATCAGTCAAACCCAGTTTCTCCCCAGCCGTTTTAAAGCCATTTGAAAAAGGCCCTGTTCTCCTAAAGTAACAATCGCCCTCTTTGTTCATCGTCTTTCCATTAAAGTGCCGCAGAGGAGTGACTGTGATGAACTTGCTTTTGCCTTTTTGGCACTGGGACCTATGGCTTGTTATAGGAGGATGGCGTTCAGCCTGGAAGCGCAACCCTTCAAACTCCTGCGAACCGAAAGACTAAGGAGATTTTAAAAAGTGCATAGCAGGAGGCAGAAAGGAAGAAACAAATAAATAAGAGCTTTTAGGATTTGGCTGGTGCAGCCTTATGTTGTGAAAGGAGGACAAGAGTAGAGTAAGCAAAATGTGCGATGCAGTCATGTAATAACACAAGGGAGGATTTAACTGCAGCTGGGTTTTATATATGCACCATTCAGATCATGTATGGATTTATGGATATGGCACAATAACTATGTCCATCAAGTAAAATGATCTATAATAAGAGATTGTAATATATTATATAGGATCTAGAATAGCTTATACCATGGTCTGGGTGAATAGTGGTCACTCTTGTAAATTCATACACTGGCAAGCTTTGAACCAACCTCTGTAACTATAGCAACAAGAAACTTAGGCACAAAGAAAACTATGTTAGCCTACGTTAGCCATTACCCTCCTCTATAACATTGCTCTGGTTATTTTTCAGCAATTAACAGTGGTGCAATGTTAACAATACTAAGCTAGCCAAGGCATTTTTGTGTAGACATTTGCTGTATTTTATCCATTTCGGCAAATTCACAATGTCTACAATGCCCCTACTCAAGTTGAATAATGTTATTTAAATCAGTGCACAACACATAACCACAACTTTATTGTTCCTCCTCTGTCTTTGCATTCCCTCATTTCCCCTCCTCTCTTTCCTCTGATCTGTTGTGTACTTGCCATCTGTCCGGCTCCTCCAGGAGAGCTCGAGGTCTTCGGAGATCCCGGCGTCCTTCAGCCTAGCCTTCACCTGAGGAGCACAAGCAGTCCCCGCTGTCAGACTGCTGTGAGGTAAAAACAATTCATTGGTTCAACTTAAAATCAAAAGTACATTAACCAGCCGCTCTGGGCCACATCAAGTCAAGTCAATTTAAAAACCCTCATACAGCTTTTGTTTATCGCCTCAGCTTGGCCTTCACCTGAAGAACATGAGCGATCCTCACTGACAATGACAGGATCCTGCTTTGGGGCCAGGTAATACAGGTTTATGGATTATTTGTTTTGATGTGGTTCTTGCAGATAATTTGTTGTGTCATTGTCAGCCTAAGGTTTAGGGAGGCTTCCTGTTCTGCTCAATCAACAAAGCTAGACCATCTATTATCTGAGCTGAAGTCCAAAATGGCAGATTTACTGGAAATGTCAGATCTCATCGTAATCACAATTTTTACACTGTAAAATAAAATGTAGTTAAGAAAAAGTAGGATAAAATAGTTAGAAACATTACATATGTAGAATAGAAAACTTTTAAAAACACAGAAAATTACACGACTCAATTTTTGGGGGAGCTGTTGTAAAAAGTGACTTTCCACTTCTGTTGAGACATAACATGTTAGGGCTGAGGCTGGGGAGAAACAAAAGCCACTATTTTAGGTGTGCTTACTTCGTCCCGGGGCTGCCCTTTGTTTGATTTGCTTTGTGTCTCCATTAAGTTGCTGGCTAGCCAAATAATAGGAGGATTTAGAGATAATGACCAGATCTTGCACACCAAGAGTCAGCATTTATTTTCAGTCCCACCGTGAGAGATGAGCCAAACAAAATGCCAGACAACCGGCCGCTTCGTTATCTATCTGCCTTTCACTTCTTTTGTGAAATGGATATCAAAACAATAGAGTTAAATATTGCATGAACATTCTAGATTTCACTTTTTTATGCGGCACAGGAAATATTTTATTTAGAATCAATGGCTGTTAACACTGTATAAATGATTAATAGCTATTGATTCAAAAGAAAAGGAAAGAGAAAATACAGTGGTTATATCATTTATGCCGCAGCTTGCAGCCGGCTTTAGCTGGGGCTGACTGGATCTGGCTCATCTGCTGCTGAGCCAGATCCAGTCAGGTTCTAAAGACTATGGGTCCATAGACTGTAGCTCAATGAGCCAGGGCACGGCATGGCTAAATCCTGGCCAAGGCACTGGATGTAACCTCAAAGTCCAGCTCACCAACTGCCTGATGACCCCCGTAAAACGCACCGCGGCTCAGAGGAATACCCGAGCTTCAACTTCCCTCTCGCCAAACTGAACCCGCTCTCCCAGTTGGAAATGGGTTTTGTTTAAAAGGAGGGTCTCCTACATGACATACAGTAATGCATCGCATGTATTAAGTTTACATAAAATTGCAACAGCTCCTGTAATGGCTATGGAAAGAACTGGCAGCCATTTGACTGACCTCAGCACCCATGAGTCAGAGGAGCGTTAACAAGAGCCAAGCTGCAAATCATTTTAATAATAAACAAAAATGTCCATAGCTTTATAGAGTCCACTCTACCCTTCACATATTCATACTCAAGTTCAAACATTTTACAAACTACCACTTAACTACATCACTGAACATTGCTTTGCCATTTGCTTAAATACATTTACTTATACAAATACAAACTATAATGTGACTATAATGAGGAAGCACACAGATATTCAAAGCACAAGACCATTCTGCTGGCAGGGTATAATAGAATAGAATAGAACAGAACAGAACAGAATAGAAGAGAACAATTCCAAATTCTAAATACATATAATTCAGGTGGATTGGAGACTTGTAAGCGTGTTTGCAGCATTTTATTCAAAGTCTGGAGTATTCACACCTTTCATTTGGTCAGGTAACAATAATTCCATTCGAACTCAAGTGGTACAGCGACGGATGAAAATGCAGCTCTCAGTCCTCTTCCAAATGAAATGCAATGCGGCTGCAGCTACAACATAATCAGAGCCAACAACAGGAAATGACCCCAAAACACAAGGTTTTATGGGTATTACAGGATGGATGCTGGCATCTGATAGCCAGGAGTTACTCATGCTCGGAAAAGCCTAGCGTAAAATGAACCGAGGGCAAACTTATTGCTCATATTCAGCTGTTACTCATGCTCATACTCAGTTTTTTTCTTTGTGTGTTTTTAACTGGTATGAAAACCAGAGAAGGTGTCTTGTTGCAGAAAGTGCAGGCATCATGCTTGGTTTAAATTACAGGGACCAATTCCAGTCCCTGTATCTGAAAGGTGAGTCGTGACCTCACTAAACAACACCGACGTGAAGCGATTTTAATTTTGCTTTGATGTGAATAAACAACTCATCCTGCAACGTGTAGAGCGTGTGTGTGAGTGTGTGTGTGTGTGCGAGTGTGACAGGACGGCAGGAAGAAAGAGAGAGAAAAAGAGAATCTCCGAGTTTATCCCAATTAAATAAATGAATCATTGCAGAGCGATAGCTGAGTAGATCAGAACAACGCTGCCAACGGGTCTCCCACTGTTTCAGCCAGCAGGCCCCGGCCACCCTCCGAGTTTAATCAAATTCATGAGATGTTTGATTTGCATTTCATTAAAGATTTGGGCAGAAAATTAATGGGAAGGCGCTTTGTTTTTAGAGGACTGACTTTGCTGAAATTTCAAACCCATCCTCGGCTGCGTCTTGTCTTCGCTTTGCTATGTCACTCAAGTCACTTTTTATCATTGCCGACATGGTTCTGGGTCTCTCTCCGGCTGCTCCCTCGGGAACGGGAAGGGAATCAGTACAGTCAGATGTTTATCTGGTCCCTGCTTTCTGTTTTCGCGCCGGCTCTTTTTCACTGTGTGTTATACTTGCTTGTTTTTCTACCTACTTTGTAGAAATTGGCACATTTCCAAAGTGTACCATACGCTCCCCTCGTTTCCATGCCCCAAATCCGACCAGATTATTGAAAGAAGCGAGCGAAGGGGTTTTTGTCAGTTGACGCATTTCAATCATGCCGTGCCCTGTAATACAGTGCTTTAATGCATAATGGAAAAAAATTTAAGGAATATTGGATTTGGCAGTCTGTTCTATTACAGTTTCCATCAGGCTGCAATTCATTTCAATGCACCGTGCCTCGGTATCTCTCTAAGGATCCAGATCTACAAGAATACTCATCTGCACCACAGTTTCCCTGCTATAAATTTTTACCAGCTGCACATGTACAGCAATACTCATGGACATTTGATATATGCATTGTCCCATATACAACAACAGCTGCCTGCTGCTCTGTACATATAAAGAACTATGTGCACAGATGGGTAAAAATCCTGATCTCTTTTACTGTCCAAAAGCATCCCATGTTTCAGTGGCTGTGCAAACGCCGGAACATCTGGGTCATATCAAATTTGTGACATCTGTGTCCTTTTGGACTCATGCCCCAGATACCTAAAACAGCCGCAGACAAAAATAAAAATATATATGAATCCACATATACATAGTATGTTGATTGATTCTGGTGTATGCTTTCATGAAGACAGATACACAACAAGCCTCGTTTAAACTGCCTCAAACAATAAATTCAGGGTGAAAACATGCTATATTTTGTGTTGTTTTTCTTCCATTAAGCCCTGTAGGAGCACTCCAATCTTGAAAAGTTAGCTGAGATGGCGTTTTACAGCACATGCTTAATCAGACAAAAAAAAAAAAGGCGCATCCCCCCCTGAGCAAATTACAGGAAATTATGAACAGTGACAGTAAAACACAAAAGTGCAGCGTAATTATGGTTAAAAGCAATAATTGTTACTGAGCTGACTTCATGTACTTTGAACACTGCATGTTTGGCATCCCCCCCTTTTGTGTCGCACATTTGGGAGCATTTCAGCATTTTCTTTCGTGCCAGCTATATTAGTTCAGCCATTTGCTGATCAAGGAATTTGAACGCATGTCAAACTGTATTTTCATCCCGGGCCTCTGTTGGAAAAGCGGATCCATCTGAATAACTTGCGTCAATATGATTGGCGTGCGAAGATTTAAAACACTGATCCAGAATATATCAAAGGTGCAGATATTGACAATCAATTTCAATGAAGCTGCACAGTGCTGTAAACTCATTCACTTTTGCACTCTGCCAATCAATATTATGGAATCGCTCACTGGCCCACAGCAGTGACATGCTATGGGGTTTAGCTCCTGAGGAGAAATTTGCCAATATCTGTCTTTTTTTCCCGACAACATTTACAGCAAATTATCTAACAAATGATCATGCCAGAAAAAAAAATGAGACAGCAATAATAATCCTCTTATTACTTGATTTTTTAGAAACTGCCATTTAATATTATCATTGTTATCTTCAGCCATTCCAGGAGGGAAAGGGAAAAAAATAGCTTTGGAATTGGAAAATATTTAGCCTACCACATGAGAATTGGAGCTGAGCAGTTTTGGACAAGTACAACCATCAGCTGTGATAGAAGCAGATAGAAACATGCAAACACAATCCGCCCCTGCCAGCGCTAAGATTTTGGCAAAAGAGTGTATTTATTTCCATGCTCAAGCAAATCATCCAGATAAAACCAAGATTTTTTCAATAATATCTCAAGACCAGCACTAAATAAGCCTCATGTGCTGCCAATATGGGAACAGATGAGGAATGTCTAGGCTGGAATTTAGCCCATATGAATTATATTGGTAAGAAAATTAGATCGAGTCCTTGGCAATGTGAACTTACTTACATTAGCAGGGAGCAGGGCATGTCGTCCAAACACACTAACCTCGGTATGAGTTCACAGACACACAAACACTAATATTAACTACTAATAATATCTGCATGATACAAATTGAAAATGTACTAACAAAGGGAATTAAAGGCAAACTTTGACATGGACAGTGCAGATACTTTATGCTAATAAGCTCTGCGTATCTTAATTGATCTCGGAACAATGTAGGGAAAATTAGTTCTTAATGCTAAGAAAACTAAATTCATGGTTTTCTGTGGCTCTCACTCCCATACTGTAGACAATAGCAGCTTTAATATCTTAGAAGGGGACCCCACTGCAAGAGTACACAAGTATTTGAGCATATGGCTGCATGACAGACTTTCTTTTTAAGTGCATATTGAGAACCTAGTAAAGGAACTGAAAGTGAGGCTGGATTTTTACCATCGCAGTAGGGCATGTTTTATCTTAAAAGCAAAGAAAAAAAAAAACTTGTACAGTGAAGGAATTTCCCCTGCGGTGATTTAGGGTGGCTCAACAGTTATTATATAATATTAGCACTTTTTCTCCTCTCTCTTTTTTTCAAATTACTTAATTTATCCTGATTTTAAATAAGCTTTACTGTCAGGATATTATTAGGTATACTGTTATTTTTTAAATGACAAAGATGACAGTTTTAAAACAAATAAAATACAAAAAACAAATTAAATACTTGTTTATTGTTAAATGCAGAACACAGAAGGGCAATGAGGCAGAATAAGAATGAAAGCTGGCGACACGCCTTTTCTCCTTTATGAAAAAAAAATCCTAGCCTAAAGCCTAGGCTAGATATAAATTGTCAAATGAAAATAAAGCAAACTGTTTAGTATAAATCTTTTAAGTGCAAATCACAATGGAACACAAAAGGGTAGCCCGTATTTGTCAAAGAAACTGTGCAAAACTAACGTTATATGAAAGGGAATGTACATGGCAAAAAAAAAAAAAATCCAAAATAAAAACAAAACATGCCTTTCCTTTAGCAATAAGAACAAAGTCTATAAGATTTAAACACAATTAGAAATCACACACTTTAACTCTTTGGTTTCATTGTGAATTTAATTAGCAGTCAGTACACACATGATTGAGTTGTAAAGAATAGCTGTTGAGGCAGTTGCTTGACATACCCTGTGGTTGGCTTGTCAATAGCGTGGTATTGCAATATGGCAGTTAATGCAACAGCCTTAGTACAGACTAAGTTTTTAAAGTGTTCTACACTATGGGGACATCATCTACATGCATGCTGCCTCCTCTATACCTCACTGTCTAGACTCCGTGCACCATAGTTATCTTCCAATGCACTGTCCCGTACACACCATTGTACAATATATAATTTGGTTTCCTGGACTCCATTAAGCCTACAGAGACAGCATCAGTGTTGCATTCCTATTTACAAAGCCATCTTGGGCAAAGTCCCCTTATGCTTGTGCAGCCTCCTGTGGCTCACCTCCAGCTGTTATCTGCTGCGTTCCACTAGATGGCTGCTGTACCAGATACCTGGGATCTGCTCTGAACTTTTCTCTTATTCTGCTCCATGGTCGTGGCATATCCTTCACAATACCCTGCACTTAGATGTTCTTGTCTCTCTGGCTGAGTCTAAAGCCCGGTTAAAAGATTGTGTAACTGAAGAGTGCCACCGCTTTCCTTAAGCTGGTTCTTACTGCTGTATAGTGTATATTGTACCTGTCACTCTAATTCTTGTGCTTTAAACATTCTTTCCTTTGTAACTCTCTAATGGTGTGCTATCTTGGCCAAGTCTCCTTAGAAAAAGATTTTAACCTCAAGGAACTTCCTGATTAAATAAAAGTTAAAAATAGAAACAAAAAGAAACAAAATCACTGACTGGTTCATGCAAACAAGCTCCTCATGTCGTAGCAGCTCAAATTAACCTTAGATAATATAGCATCATGCATATACATAATATTCCATCTCTACAGACTGTGGAGACTAACAATTTCAAAATACACTGAATGTCCCAATATAATTATGCATACTTACTTTGCAGTGAAACACTGATGGGGTGAAACAGGTATAATCCATTACCCTATATTGGTTTCTCTTATTAAATCTATACCAAGCACCTCACAAAGGAAGAGCGGGAGATGACGAAGCGGTTGAGTTAGAGGATTTTCAAGCTTTGAGATAACAGATTCACTATATAACATTCAGCATAATTTCTCATGTAAGCGAGAACTGATAGCTGCGGGCAATCTTAAGGGCTTATCTTACCAAAAATGTATTGTTTTTAAGCTACCCGTCTACAGATCAACTCTATTTTATCCACCCTACATTACACTGAAGTGACTTAGGAAGACCTCTTAAAGTTACTGCACTGCTTTAATTGAATACTGCTATCATTATGCTGCATTTGACTCAGCTCAACCATATGCAATATATAAGGACAGAGCATAATTTTAGGATTATTCTTTAAATTTTACTCCCTTGTTTTAATACCGTGCATTGGGTGAAATTCCATCATCTTAAAAGTGCACTGCTTTAGCATTAACAGCCTTGCCAATAATAAATCTCTAGCCTGCACTGCCTCTCATCTCATCCT
>OMKZ01033633.1:0-16835 GCA_900302535.1 Neoniphon sammara | reverse complement strand
AAATTATTGTAAAATGGTGCCTGGCTGCTGATTAATTTTTGTATAACTGGAGATGATGTTTTCAGTGAACAAAAACAACTGGTGGCATGCACAGTTTAGTAACTCCCAAAAAAGCAATGTGGACCTTTTGCTTTCACAATAATTATGAACAGTGACCAGTGACAGTATAAAGGCAAACATCATGCATTACGACATTGTACTAACTGTACAAATACACCTTACCGAATACAGTATCTTCTGAAAAGACCACTTATTAAAAAAACTCACTGTATATACTAAGATCATGATTATGGGTGATGTTTCAGTGAGCCGATGATGTACTCTGTGTGGTGTATTGACTGGTTTCACACTGCCATCTGCTGTTTATTTCCAGGCACCCAATGAGCAATCTGCCAACGATGAAAATAATTAAGGGTCTGGATGTCTGAATTTGATTAAATCTCAGAAGGGGCCCTCTGATGCAAGTGATACCCTTACATCCACTACTTGTCGCATGAGGAAATTCATACGGTTAGAAAAAGGAAAAACACCTTTGCTTCAGTTCAAATGTAATTTGACATCATAATAGTTCCCTTTTTTTTTTATCTTGTCAATAACTGTTAAACGTGTTATTCTGACCTGTTGAGAGTGATTATTAAGCAAAGCGAAAATGTAGAAAACATAACGGTTTATGATTGATGATGTACCGGCATTTCCGGTCTCTGAACGTTCCCTCTTCCGCCCTGATGCCCTTGTAGCCAGCTGGCTTATTGTGAATTTAATCCCTCAGCATTGTCTGACAGGCAATCACATTTCTTGCTACAAAAAACACACATCTACACATCTACACATTGATATATAGATCTAGATATATAAATATAGACATACTGTCATGTCATACCCATGGATTTGTCTGGCAATGAGTTCATCTTTCTGTGTTTTAGGGGAGAAGTTTACAAGTTACCCATGGTGCTTTCTGCCGCCTGTAAGACAGCATTGAGGGCTGACGCGCGCTTTGGGCTTGTAGCTATGGAAACTCGTCGATGGCAACATCCACCAGTCTGCTCTGCCCATCCTCATACCTCTCAGAGGTGCTGAGTCTGGAATAGCCTAGCTCCGTGTGTGCAAGTATAACCGATAAATTAGAGGCTGCAAGATGGCGATTGCGCGACTCATTGCTTGTTTTGTTCTTTATTCCAGCATACGTAAGTTGTTTACCTTTTCACAAAGCCTTTATCAAAGCGTTTGTGCATAACTAGGTGCGGCTACCGTTAAATCAGAGCAGTACTCTGCTCTAACGTGATGGAATTGATTAACTGTCACTGCTACGCCAGACGTTTTGCTAGCTTGATATAAACTGTTGCAAAATTATCATTATTTTTCGCTAAAAATACAACGCTATCTGGTGTTGAGCAGAATAGTATTCCAACAACGCAACGTCAACGCAACATTTGCAAATCAAACCTGAAAAAATGCTGTAACTATAACGATGCATGCAGGATGCCCTCTGCATGCATCGTCTTCACAATTGTGTGTTAGCTTGAATAATTTGTTTGTCTAAGTTGACATTATCAACATTGCAATGTGTTCTCAAACACTGAACATCGACAATGGCTGAAGAACGCGAATGCAGTGCATGACGAAAGATAGTTACGAAATAGTCATGAGTTTTACTTTGTTTTTTTTCTGTCAGAAAATCACAAGTCTAACGGTAGCAGGTGTTTTTAACTATCGTTATCCCAGAATTTAGAAGAAAATTCTAGAATGCTAACAAGGTTTTTTTTTTATGGGAAAAGAAACGGCAGCCACAGGGGGGAGGACTTTAAGTCTCGACTCAAAGGTACCAGAAATCACAGGCTGTACGGCCTGTAATAGCATCTCAAATAAACTGGATCTGTTTTGCTTGTAAACATATAGAATGTGCTCGACTGTGTTGAATTCAGCGGGTGGTTGACATTTCATAATGTTGCCCATTGGTGTGAGTTCACGCCAAAGTTGAAATGCCATTACACCGTTCAGATTGGACCCTGTCCAAGTGGCGGACCGGGTAAGACAGGGTGTATTGAGCTTCGGGGTCACATGGTGCTGATGGTGAGCGGCCTGAGCCAGGTCGAGGGCATCTGCTGGACGGGAAGTGCCTGCCAGTGGCCAGTCAACACCGGTTACAGCGGTGCCGTGACTTGGATAATATGGCTGAGCCCTGCCCACAAGCTGTGGCTGTGGTCTGACGACACAGTTTACAGGGGAGGATGAGTGTAACGCAGCTGATGTTGCGGGAAAGATCCCCTTGTGTGCACCTATACTCCTATAAATCGAAATACCCCAATATAGCATTTTAATTGGTCATTTTCAAACAGAATATTGGATCAGCATGTATTGAACTTTTGTGGTGATGGATTCTCGTTTTAAGCCAAGCTGAGGTCAAGAGTTGAATTTGTAATTTGTGCTGCATCCAGTGACCTTTGGTTACATCAGCAGTAATGTAAAGTAAGCAATGCATCCACAGGTTGAATGGCAAGCTGTTGAACATCTGTGAGTTGTAGTGGATTAATTTATTTTGTCACCACCAGACTATTTTAGTACTAAATGGCAAAGCTTTCAGACAAAGCTTCCTTTATCAGTTTTCTTTTCTTGGTTCTGGATCTGACTCAACAGATAATCATTTCTGACTTAGATGTAATTCATTACCTCTGTGAAATGATCATTATTGTGAGGCATTCATCAGAACCCTTGTTAAAAGTCACAAATTCTGCCTCCAGCTTTAAAACCTGCCTTTGGTCTTAAAATTATGCATATGAATCAAAATTAGCATTACTTAATTAAGAATGCACTCAAATATAAATGGGGTGTCTGGTGAATTAAATTAAGAGAAGAATAACAGAGAGTGGATTTCTCTTCTTCCTCTCAAGATGCTCATTCTGATACACGGGGAAAGGCATATGCTGCAAAAGTATTATATAAAACCTGATAGAGATCTATCTTTGACCACGATTATTCACTCTGGGTTTTTGGTCACTGTTTTCTCCCCTTGAGATACAGCTCATGCAGCCCTTCCTCACATTACCCCCCAAGTACACAATACTGTCTCAGTCTAATGTACTGGAAGGCCTAGTCATTATTACACGGTCACTCTAGTATGCTGCGTGTACACTGGTCCACACACTGCTCCATGCTGTTTGCAGCTAACTCTGTCTTTGGTATTTTGCAGCGACTGCATTGGAATGTCTGGAAAAAAGGCTTTTTTTAGATGCACTGGATCAACAACTTTGGAGTGGGGATGGGGATGGGCAGTTGTTTTCATATTTAGTGCATAAGAGGATTGCAGTATGTGGCTATTTAAGAGAGCATTTCTCTCAGAACACGCTATAGACCTACTTTATGTATGCATTGTAACAACAGAGGGATTAAATAGGAGCTTGTGTATGCTTTCCAGCAAGCACTGAGATTATTTTCATAATATGAAAGATTGTCTCCTCTCTAGCCTACATTGTGCCATGGGGGACCCTCCATTGTGTGTATGAATGCTTTTATTATAAGCTTATATTAGCAATTAGCCAGCCATTGTCTGTTTAATTGCCCGTGGTGATTCTTTCCCACGGCCTATTTTTTATTTTTTTGTCTTAATTGTATAGGTAGAGATGAAGGGAACTATTTACAAGAAACAGGCTAGGCCTCATTATGCTTTAGGTTCACAATACAAAGAATAGGAGAGAGGAATAAGTTTTGTGTACATGATGCTAGAGATTTTCTAAACCATGTTTAGTCGTAGGAGCACAGTTTTTAATGCACCCGTGTCCCTACTTTAACATCCTACCCTGCTCTCACAAATCAGGATGCATGCACCCTATCCCAACCACAGCACTGCAATTATTATGCAACGTATAAATAGACTTGAGCAAAATCTAATTAAATTAAATAATTCCTGTAAAATTAGAAGAGCACATTCCACTCTCTCAGTTTAGGTCACAGTTTATGTAAGCTTTTGTGTTGTAGTTTTTTGTAATAGTGCTGTTTTGCAGTGTGTTAAATCAAATGTTGTGCTGCATTTACTTGCTTTGTGCACACTTTTTTTTCCCTGAAAAAGAGGGTCTTACTCTTCATGTAAACACACAGTTGGAGGAAACATTCTGTCTATATTAGATTAACCCCCCTAACAAGTCTACGCTCTTGGTCCTGTGTGAAGCAGTTTAATGAGTAGTTTCCACAGGGAAAGACTAAAAAAACACTTAGGTATTATACTGCAGGAACATTTGTTGGGCGAGCTCTCCTTGTGTCTCTCAGGATGTCCAGTCACTGTGGGGGTAAAAATAGCTCTTGATGTACAGGGTGGGAAAGTCAGCAACAGAGACGGAAGCTGAGACCTGGGAGTCAGATCTCATCAGTGTCCGCAGCTGTGTTAATATGATGGGATGCTTTGGCAGGACCCATGTTTCCCTTATACTCTCAAGACGAGTAGCAGCTATTTGCTTGTTCCCTGTGCCTCCCAGTCGAATATCTTTCGGTCAGTGGTGTGGTAACAAGGCAGCTTTAAAAAAATACCTCAGAGCTGACATAATGCACAATGCCATGGGCTATCAGGAGGGTACATCTCACAAATAAAGAAATTACAGTCCATATGCAGCATGAGCTGGCAAGTAAGCCTACTATCACTGAGACTTTTAAATGCATGTTCAAGGCCGATTCAGAATCACCACTGCTTATTATTGTCTAATTTCACCCCTCATTTGAAACCCCTCATATTGCCTCCACAGGGAGAGGGAATGCTTTCATTACTCAGCATGGGTGCTGTTAGTCGCATGTGTACCCAGCAATTATTACATTTGGAAATGTTTTGTTACATTAAGCAGGGAGCAAATGCAGGAGGTTGAATATAGAGACCCGGAGGACGGTGGAAAGACGCCTGTTTATTCTCAGCAAATCATTTTAAAACAAAAGCATTGTGGAGTTATGTGAACACCGGGGATCTTAATTTTCAAATCCTGTCAACTCTCTCATCTTGCAATTCCACATTCACTTATTTAGCACTTAAATTGTCTTTCTGCTGGCCCAGTTTTGACAAAACTATTAAAAGCGAATGATGCATCCTGCCATTAAGATCTGACATTTACAAAATAACACTGACTGCTTTAAGGAGTGCATTCAAGCAATGAGCTGAAAACTTTGAACAAGTATATCTCATGATTTATGCCAGAAGGAAACGTAGACGGTTGATTAAATATGTCTTCATTTTAAACACATTTGTACCGTTTAGTTGTTCATGTTGTATCAGTTGTTTTGTTTAGATTTGTTAATACACTGTATTTTTTGCACAAATCCTGGTAAATAGTCACTACAAATGTCCCATTTCAGCAGGTCTATCTCTCCCACTCAAGTTGGTATTATTGAATAAAAGTGTCTTTTTGTATTGTTGAGGGTTTATAGGTTTTAAAAAGCAATCTGTTACCCAAAGCATTAGAGAAAAGAAGTGATCAGGTTGGCATTTGTTAGAGGAGCTGTCTCACTAAATGTCATGTGTCATGCCACTGATCAATTCCAGTTAACCTTTTCTACACAGGCGTATCATGATCTTGAACAACGCTGTAAATGTATTCACATTCTCACATCGTCTGTTTTTGACTTTGGTCATACATGTCCACCTTTTAGACTCTGGTAGTACTTTTTCTGTGCTTCTCGGCTCTGGTGGTAATTCACATTAACCAGAAGATTTTTACTGTGCAACATTAGAACCACTAGTTCTCCACTAGCCCTAACGCGAAACTGGAAAACAATCGAATACAATGCATTAATTATATAGTAACTATCTGTTATCAGGCATAACTGAAACAGCTTTTTGTGTTGAAGCCCCTAATAATAGTGGTCACTGTATTTATATATAACAGTTTTACAGTCTTGGAGAATGTTTTAAGAGTTGCAACCCCCATGTACACGCCATATATCAAGTTATGCTGAATAACTAAATTCTGTTAAATTTCACAATTTTAAAGTGCCTGTAGCGTTTTAGCAAGCAGCATTTTGTACAGTGTGTTTGATGTGGTCTGATCTTTCTCTCCTCTCTTGCCTCTTCTCTCTTTGACACACACACACACACACACACACACAAACACAGTGTTATAAAATATGCACTGCATAATTTATTATTGAGTTAAAAAAACATGATCGTATGATGAACCTGTGCCAATGCAATTTTGGTGTTGTGGGAACTTAAGGCATAAAATAGGGGGAAAATCCAATGAATGAACAATGGGTTGAGAGAACATGAGGTCTAAAATTGTAAACTAAAATATGCTGCGAGAACACTGAGCTGAAGGAACATACACTGCATTTCATACACTGGGTAGCTTTATGTAATATGCAATTTAATATTTAATCATTCAAGTCTTAAAATGAGCAAGGATCACTAAGTCATGTATTACTTTTTGATCACTAGCAACTCAGCATTTGCATGCACCCTCTAACCAGCATCACTACAAAAATTAAGTGAGAAATTATCTCATCAGCTGTTTGAAGGAGCCAGTTCAATGGTGAAGTGAAAATATTTCAACAAGTTTATGCAGTGTAGTACACATGCTCATTAGATATTCCATTCATACGTTTGGCCTTAGGTGCTTATCTTTTGGGATAGAGACGGGGAGTAATTAGTAAGATATGTTTACCCTAAATCTGATCCTAAGGCTGTCACACTCTCTTAGCTTCTATATTTATCAGTCTAATCCACTGTTTATGAGGCACCATGCCCAGTTGGTAGTCTGCTAATGAAAACTCCTGTGTGTGCCAATCAGTGTTACTCAGCATTTTGTGACTTGTCTCCTTTGCTCACAGGCCACATTCCTTCATCACTTGGGGTAATCCTCCGAACCACAGACAAGATTGTGTGGGCAAATGAGTTTGAACGTAAGTTGGAAAATCACTCTAACCTATTTAGTAAAGTAGCTTTTCTTCCCCTGATTTGGAATGGCTGCTACTGCTCTCATATATTCTGGTTTCTTCACAGCCATCGAACTGACCTGCTTGATAGAGTCAATCTCAACAAACAACCCAAGGATTGAATGGAAAAAGATTAAAAATGGTGTCCCCAGTTATGTGTACTTTCAAAACAGGATAGCAGGTAAATAGGCCTACTGCTTGAAAAGGCTTTCTCCTTGACAAATCCATCAACCAGTACACCACAGCATTTCAAAGAAACGTCTCATCAAAACTTGGCTGAATGAATAGTGCTTTCAAAGCACTTGGCTTTGAATTCTGTCTTTCAGCTTTGAAGTCACACTGTGTATTTGAACGGGCGAATGAGTGTTTTATTCTCTCTCACAAGGGGACTTGGAGCACAGAGCACAGCTCAGAGAGCCGGCAAACATTCTGATCTTTAACACCAGCCGGTCAGACACTGCAGAGTACCGATGTGAGGTTGCCGCCATCGATGACCAAAGGGACTTTGATGAGATACTTATTAGTCTTGCAGTAAGAGGTACAGTAAGCTGGGCTTTCTAGGGATACTGCATCATCACTTTGTCCATGGCTGGCTTAAATTTCCATTTAGATTTCCATTTTCAGGTTATGAGTATTTTGAGCCCAGTAGCAGTACATAACAAACGTCATGCAACCTGTTCTTTTTTTATCATTTATGATGGTGGGAAAGTTTGTGAATCCTTAAAGTAAAAGTAGAAATACCATTAAGGAAAATACTCCAATAGCAGCAATAACTCTGCATTCAAAATGTTACTAAAAAGTATTAGCAGAAACATGTACTAAAAATGTATTCATTATTCAGCTCTTGATGTACTAACCTGTACGAGGTTTTGTAATGCTGTCTAACAACTGTTCCATATACTGTTGGCTAGTTTCAGCTCTTAAGAGTGCATCATCCTTTATTTTTTGCATGCAACAGCTTAGTCTGCAAAGTAGCTAGTAACTACAGCCATAAGGTATATTTAGTGAAGTAAAAAGTATTTCTCTCTGAAATGTGGTGCAGTAAAAGTATAAAGTCTCACATAATGGAAATACTTAGGTAAAGTGTCAGTACCACAAAACTGTCCATAAATACAGTGCTTGAACAAATGTATTTAGTTACTTTCCACCTCTGACCCTCTAGTAGAGATTTATATATGCACCATTGCTAATGCCTCAGTGCTTGTGTGTCTGTGTGCAGTGAAACCTGTTGTACCGCGGTGCAGTGTGCCAGTGGCGGTCACAGTAGGGACGTCCTCTGAGCTGCGCTGTCTGGAGAACGAGGGCTTCCCGCCCCCTCAGTACCGCTGGTTCCACAACAATGAGGAGCTTCCTCAGGACCCCAAGAGCAGCCCTAAGTTCATCAACTCATCCTACACCATAAACCCAGACACTGGAGGCCTGGTAAGAGATAGAGGCTCTGTTATTTGCTATCAACCATTTGATTTTTTTGGCTCTTGCAGCACCTGTTATTTGTATATTGAAGAAACAGTAGTTTGTGGATAAAGGGTGAGAAGGCTTGTGGGGCTTTAGTTTAGCTTTAGGAATTAAGTATTAGCCTAGGCTGACAATTGCAACCCCAAACCACCAAAGATTGTGAAAATTATTTTAAAAGGTCCATTACAAAAGCACCTTTTGCACTGGCACCATATCCCAGCACAAAAACATGGACCAAAACACATGGCTCTCTCCAGACAAGAAACCACCAAAACAAATTGACCACATCACTATCAACAAGAATTGGAGAAGATTCCCGCTAGACACCAGAGTCTACACAGGAGCGAATACAGGCGGCGATCACTACCTTGTTGCCAAAATCTGCTTCAAACTTGAAGAAACCCTCCACACATATGTGTTGTAAGAAGCTTGCAACACATATGCCATATATTATGATATCCAAAATCCCAGATGATATCTTAGTCTTATGTCTTGATATTCATATTGATATATTGCCCAGCCCTACAGTAAGTGACCAAGGAACTGGAATCAGGTGGACACTCACAAAAGAACTAGAAGACCTGGCATATGCAGATGACCTCTGTTTACTGTCAAACACCGCTAATCAAATGAAATGCAAGACAAATCGTTTAAGCACTGTCTCTGGAAAAAGTGGACTCCGGATCAACAGCAAGAAAACAAAACTCATGTACATTAATATAGATACACCAAAACCATCACAGATACACAACCAGGACATTGAAACAACCAACATCTTCAGCTACCTGGGAAGAATCATTGATGACAGAGGAGGCACGGATGCAGATGTAGTGTATCGCAAAACAAGAGCAGAGCTGCCTTTGCCATCCTTAAACCAATCTGTAAATCAAATAACTCAAAACCAAAATAAAACTCTTTAACTCAAACATTAAGTCTGTTCTCCTATACAACGCAGAATGTTGGAAAATCACAAATGCAGTAACAAACAAACTCTGAACCTTCATCCATAAATGTCTCAGAGTCATTCTGAAAATTAGATGGCCCGTGACAATCAATAACACAGATATACATAACAGATGCAACCAGGAAGATATCATGGTTGAACTGGCCAGAAAATTATGGAATTGGATCGGCCACAGCATGAGGAGATCAGCACAATCAATCCTAAAGGAGGCCTTTACACAACACAAGAGGGGAAGAGGAAAAAGGGAAGACCGAGGATGACCTTTGAGGCATAGCTAAAAGACAGAGTAGGGCTCAGCTGGAAGGACTCATCCAAAGTAGGCCAGGGCAGGAAGAGATGGAGGAATGATGTGGAGGCCTTATGCGCCACTTGGTGTGATGAGGCCTAAGTAAGTAAGTAATTACAAAAGCATCACACATAAGCTGTTAGCAGTATGAACTAGATAATGAACTAGCAGCTTGAGTCACATACAGTATATCAACCCTGTTAACTTATCTATTTAAGTGAATTAGGACAGTAGCACATATCTGTGTAACACAAAATGGTTAATGAAAATGGCAGAAAAAACTAATACAGATGTTTGTTTACAACTCGTAAAACCATGAGTCAGAGCATGTCTTACTTGAATATGAGTGTGGAGGTCAGGGTTTCAGCAGAGGGCCTGCCAGTTTAAGCCCCATCTAAGTGTGGACAGAGGCTGAATGTCAAAAAATAAAAACAGTAACAGTAGGATACCTGCTGAACAGTATATGTATTAACTAATAAAGCAGCCAGGCACTCTAGAAACAAGAGGTGGAGGATAGAAGCTGAATGTTGTTACGGCCTCTCAACTGTACTGGTGGTAGCTGCTGGTTAGAGCTGGTACCTGCTGGTGGAATGGTGATATAGCATTAAGCACTTTTCATACTTGGAATCACTCATCTATTTTGCCATCATTTTGCTATCTGTACAAACTCAAAGCTCACACAGCATTGTGGGCAAATTTTGATGGTGACAAAAAAAATGTAAGCGATCAATATTTCCAGATACTATTACAATAGTGATCATCATTTCTCTTTCCTGTGTTAGAGATAACCTCAGTCAAATAGAGATGGAAAAGCTGGCAAATGTACCTTTTCCGTCTCTGTGCCGCTGGACCATTATCTGTGGGCAAGACTCCTCAGGTGGAAAGGAATATTCTTTTAATTGGTTGATTTGTGGCAACAGGGCATGTTGTTATTATTTTTTCGTATTTGTGAAAGTGAGGTATCCCTTGTTGTCTGGTAGGAAATGCAGCTGTGTGATGTACTACTAAGATTTCTGAAAATATCTGCACAGAAATTCCGACGGGTGAGGAAGGACGATGCAGGGGAGTACTACTGCCAGGCAAAGAACGATGCAGGACATGCACAGTGTCCCCCACAGATGATGGAAGTCTGTAAGTGACATTCATACATTTATAAATTTTTGTCACGCAAGGCAGATTGTGACATTTTCTTTGCGTCTTTGCAATAAAGTTGAGAGTTTTGATGTAAACTATATGTGAAAGAATCAGTTGTTTTTATATTAGTAACACATTGCTATTTGCAATAGTTGGCATTTAACTGTAATTGCTCATGACAATTTATTTCCCGAATTTAAAAAAAAAAAAAAATCATCATCCAAACCTCTGCTAGTCATGTGGTTGCACTCTGCAGCTGTGCCTCTAAATCATAGGCATCGATATTTCCTGGATTTTGTCATTTCCATGTCATTTCTTTCAGTTGTTTAATCTTCTTTTAAAAATACTTAACAATGTCTCTATGTTCTGTTTGAACCATTCTAGATGACGTCGATATTTTTGGGATTTTCCTGAAATCATCTGCTGCGTTGGCTGCAGTGGTCTGTGTGACTGTGGGGCTTTGCCATGCCCACAAACATGGATGCTTCTCCAGCAAAGACCACACTGAAAACAAGTGAGTATATTGTTTTGTGAGTATTTATTTTCATTATTGTTAATATATTTTAAAATGACAATGCACAATAATAAGCTTGGCAGATTTATCTTTAAGGGAAATTTTCATCTGCAGTCCCTGGGCAGTTTGATGGATTTAAGAACATTCGAGAAGACATGACAAAGAGTAACCCATACAACATTCATAAAAGCAGACATTACCTCAGAATCAGGGACCAGTATATAAAGAAACAAACACCCGCATGCAAATAAAAGCAGCATAGTATGCAGCTCAAAGCATCACATCCTGCATGCATGAACATCTAAACTGCACCTTTCAGTATGTCAAAGCATGTATCACATATAGCATATAGCATATCCTGCATCATTTTTGACAAACAGTGAACATCCAAATACAGGTGTTATGTTATGTTTGATTGCCCAATTACCACTGTTTGACCTATTTGGCAAATGCGTCCTTAAGTCGGTGTGTAAGATGTTCCAGTTGTCTGCTGCTCAACATTAAAAGGCTGACTGTCAAAAAAACACTTTTTATGGTGTGATGAAATCTTCTCTTGTATTTGTTTTTTGATCTTTGTGAAAAGCTTATTTTTGTTTCCTAAATTTCAGCTACAAACTGCCAGCGCAGGATGATGGCGTTGACTATGGTGATGCGGATGAGGTAAACAGAATCAAGATAATTTTTGAAGATAAGTTTTGCACTTCACTAAGATATTCGAGATAAGAATAAACTAATTTGTTGGATGTCTTACTTTAACCAAAGACACAGTAGTGGTAGTAGTTAGTTTTTGTAGTCATAGTAAAAGTAGTAGTGGTAATATCAGCGCTAATAGTAGTAAGAGTAGTATAGTAACTTACTTTTTCTGTTTTTTTTCAGGGCCATTTCCGCCACAAATCATCATTCATCATTTGACACCGAAGAAAGAGGCTGAGAAGAACAAAGAACATGCTTCGGTTAAACTGCAACAATGATGCTCCACATGATAAAGTCTGAGGTGTAAAATGGCACATTATTCTCTAATGCACATCAAAAACAAATCAACCAACTTGCCAAAGTATTATTATTATTTTTTTTTTTTTGTGATGTTAACCTATTTCGTGTTTTTTACAATGTAATCCAATTTTATTTGACTTTGTTATTGTTAATTTCCATCAGTAAGGTTTTTTACTAATTATTTTGATTTTAGTTTCTTCTCTTCTTACATATTAGTTTTTAATAGCACAATCCAACATTTCAAAGCTGTGACATTTGATCTTTGGCCCATTTTCTCATTGTAAAAGATGCTGGAAGTTACATTCCCTCACGGTTTTTGGACAAATCCTCTTTTTTAACTCCTAAACTTTCTACTCTATACACAAATTCTTTTACAAAAAATGTTTTACATTATCTGTAATCATAAGATAAACACGTTCTATGTTCATGTGGAGAAAGGTTGAAATTTGTTTTGTATATACTGTAGCTATACAGGCAATAAGTAGCATACTAGGCTGATGAGCTCAGACTCATAAGGCACAATTTATCAGCCTTTGTTATATTAACAGGTGATAATAAGTATGCCTGAGTAAGACATAACCAGTGAATTCGAATACTGTATATCCCATTATGCTGCAATTCAATATGTAATATAAAGTGGGTAAAGTCTGATTTTTAGAGTGATGTTTCTGTGTATAAGTGACCTTCTGTGCTTTACTAATTATTTTGTGAATATTGGACATATTGTCCAGTTTTGATTCAGTATTAATGTACATAGAAACATTTCTTTTTTCTTTTTTTATCTTTTAATTTTAATACATTGACACACCATACCCTCTTGTAAATACGGCAATAAAACTGTTGGAGATAAATTTACAGTATTTACTGTCCGGTGTGTATCTACAGTATTGACCTTGTCAGTTTCTTATCAACAACAGTATATACTTTCAAACATTAGTACCAGTGTTCAAAGTTTTCATTAGAATGATTTGTGTAATAACTCAGGAACTGTTGTAAAATGTCCACTGTTCATTTGATATTTACTGCTATATGTTCATGTTATTTTGTTACTATTAAATACATTTGGACTGTAAATGTTTTGAGGACTTCATTTGTGGAATTACTTCAGTTTGATTGTGAGAAAGGTTCAATGGAAAGCCATGAAGTGGGGAAGTGATTATAGAAAGAAAAGGAATTTATATGTGAAAACTGTGACAGGGCTGTGTGCAGTACAGGGAAAACCAGGCTGACACTGTATTTTAACTGTTAATTACTGAAATATAAAACAAATTACATCATACATAACCTAAAAATAATGTTAAAAATGTGTCAGTTTCAACAAGTCTTAACTGCTTTACTAAGAGTATATTTTAACATCTGGCCTCATTTTTGGGCCTCTTAATAGAGAGAGAGCGAGAGAGAGAGGAGGCGTAATGCATATTTTCAGCACTGTCAGAAATGCTCATTAAAGGCCTCAAGGCAATAAAAACTAGACAATTCTGAAGTTTGGTAGATTTGATATCAATTATAATATGAAAAACATGTCAAATATCAAAACATATGGAAAAAGTGGCATCATGTAACAGAAGGAAAACAAACTGTTGTATGACTGTTGAATGATCCTAGTTGTAAATTTAGGCGACCAGCTCATATAAGGTGACATCTTTGGAAAAATCAGGATCATTCAAGTCTAAAGCAACAAATTAAACTTTGGGGGGTAAAAAGTTTACCGCATTTTCACACTGAGGTGTCACAGCCAAACCATGACGTTATATTATTTTTGAGATATCCCAAAGCTTAGCCTTGGTATTTCAATTTTGGACTGCAAGACTGGTTTGACAAATTATATATTCAAATTATATATTCAAGCCCATTTGTGAAGGGATCCAAACCCAATATTTGGCAATTTTACGTATTTTATCTGCCTATAGAAATTTAACAATCTAGCAAAATCTTTAAAAACCTACCTGAAAGAAAAACAACAAACATAAAGTGAATTTCCAAGGTTAGTAAAGAGCTACTTGATGTAAAATTGAATGTGGCTTTTTATTTCTTTGGCTTTATCACTCCTCTTTTTCTCTCTTTTTTCCTTTACTTTTTTTCTTTTTCTTTTTCTTCTTGTTTTTTTTTTTTTTTTTTTTTTGCTGAACAAGAACAGTATGTTAAGATTTATAAACAAACAAACAAACAAACAACAAAACAAACACAAGAAAAGACTTCCCTTGCTTTTATTTTGGACGCCGCTGCGTTAGGGTTTTACGCTGAAAAGCGTCACCCGGAAGTAGAGCTTCTGCAGGTGTCGTACATCCTGATGGTTTGACAACATTCAACATTTGCTCTTTTAGAGAAGCTGGGATGTATCAACACACGGCGGTTTGCGTCCATTTCGAAATAGATCACATCTACTGCCAATGTAAATGTTGGAGACGGTGCTGAATTCGACGCAAGGATCACAGCAGCTTGTTTGCCGATGGACATATCACAATATTGTGCGTTTTCATAGTGCCGGATTGCTTCGTATTTTACTTCATCGATCTGGGAATGAGCACGGACATGTAGTGTAGGAATTTCTCTAAAATATCATCGACTTTTCCTCTGTAATATTCTGTTGTATACTGTGACTGGGAACTAGGGTCGCCAACCCTACAGGCCTTACGTTACCCGTTTTATTTTCTCTGTATGAATAAGAAACATCAGTAGCGTCGTGGATTACTTTGCAAAAAAGCCAGAGTACGACTGTCAATCAAACTAGAGTTTACATAGCACAGAATTACAATGAGTTTCTTCAGTTTTGGGCAAAGTGCAGACATCGATGTGGTGCTGAATGATGCAGAAACGAGGAAGAAGGTTGAACACAAGACTGAAGATGGAAAGAAAGACAAATACTTTCTTTTTTATGACGGTGAGACTGTCAGTGGAAAGGTGAATGTGACACTGAAGAACCCAGGAAAGAGACTGGAACACCAAGGGATCAAGATTGAATTTGTGGGGCAGATAGGTGAGTAATGTACAAAAAAATCAAAATCAAAAATCAAAACCAAATGACACTGAAATGAAATTCAAAAACAAGGCACAAATTTTGATTTGATAATACTTTGTCTTTCTCTCTAGAGCTGTACTATGACAGAGGAAACCATCACGAGTTTGTTTCCCTGGTGAAAGACCTGGCAAGACCTGGAGAGATAACTCAGTCACAGACCTTTGACTTTGAGTTCACTCATGTTGAGAAACCTTATGAGTCTTATACAGGCCAGAATGTCAAGCTAAGGTAAGACGACAAAGCTTAAACACTCTCTCTTTAACAGCCAGTGAAACCTGTGACTTAATGTGTCACTCTTTAACCTGCGTTTACCGTTGACCTGTCTGTCATGTGGTTACATTTGGCCTCAGTGGGAAAGAAAATGCCTTGTCTATTTACACTTTGGCTACTTTATGCACAAATAATATAGTATTCCACATTTTCACATTCAGCATATTTTTTTTAGTAATCTTGCAGTGTTAATCTCTGTTCTGTTTGCAGATACTTTCTAAGGGCTACAGTCAGCAGAAGACTGAATGATATCAGTAAAGAGATGGATATTGTAGTCCACACGTTGAGCACTTATCCCGAACTCAACTCATCCATCAAAATGGAAGTTGGGATTGAGGACTGTCTCCACATTGAGTTTGAGTACAACAAATCCAAGTAAGACCTGACAACGTTAATTATACCCCGCCCCAAAAAAATGTCATACCTGTGCAATAAAGTTGCATCCAGATCATGATCTTATGATGTTCTCATGTGTAGTTTCTGATTTGAATTTAATATGTCCTCTCAAAGGTACCACCTGAAAGATGTAATTGTGGGGAAAATCTACTTCCTGCTGGTGAGGATTAAGATAAAGCACATGGAGATTGACATCATCAAACGTGAGACAACAGGCACCGGCCCCAGCGTGTACCATGAAAATGACACCATCGCCAAGTATGAGATCATGGATGGGGCACCGGTCAGGGGTAAATGACACAATAAACCTTAAAACGTGTAGTGAGCATTGGTTCAAGCATCTCAGTCAGGCATTTTGTTCGTGCAGTCAATCATGAGAATGGCTTTTCATCCAGTCTGTTATGTTGTACTGCATATTTCAGGAGAGTCAATTCCAATTCGGCTATTTCTGGCTGGCTATGATATGACTCCCACCATGCGAGACATCAATAAGAAGTTCTCCGTGCGCTACTACCTGAACCTCGTGCTGATTGATGAGGAGGAGAGACGCTACTTCAAACAGCAGGTACTGGCACAGCATTCAGATAAGCCACTGTTGGGCTCAGTGTTGTGTTTGGAGCGCATGCAAAGCAGCGGCAGGGGCGTATAAAGGACTTTTGATTCAAGGATGCGCCTCAGTAAATCACACAACTATCTTGCTAGTAAGCCTGAGACATTTAAATGCTATTCCCCCCCTCCCTCTTTGAAGGAAATCACACTGTGGAGGAAAGGAGACGTGGTGAGGAAGAGCATGTCTCACCAGGCCACCATCGGCGCCCAGAGGTTCGAGGGCTCCGCTGCTTCAGAGAGCGCGCTGGAGCAGGCCGCCAAGGAGGAGAGCGGGTAGCGCCGCCGCCTTCGC
>OMKZ01033631.1:0-17313 GCA_900302535.1 Neoniphon sammara | reverse complement strand
GCACGACATGGCTCTGAGTGTCTGTGCTGAACTTATCAGGCCTGCTACGAGGGAGGGAAGGAGGTAATAGTGGTTCCCAAGACAACAGCCTCATCTGACTCACCTTGGTTTGGCCTGGCCATCTATGCCTGGTCTGGGTGAGTGCAGCTGCCACACAGCCATCTGGAAGATACAAGAAAATTACCTCCTTCTTAGCACAGACAATTACATTAATTATCTTAATCAACAATGAATTATTGTTAAAGTCCAAAGGAAAACAGCATGTTCCTTATGTCACACTGCTGTTTGTTTTACATAGCAACATGACTTTGCATTTGTAATATAAACCACTCTGAGTGGCAGACATTTGATAACTAATATAATCTGCATCCATAATGTTTGAAGTGGTGTGTTTGTATCATTTTCCAGGTATGTAATTGAATGCCCCAACTGTGCAGTGATCTACAGAAGCAGGCAGTACTGGTATGGAAATCAGGATCCAGTGGACACAGTGGTCAGAACTGAGATCCAACACATCTGGCCTGGGGTAAGGCCACAATTGCTTGACCTAAGCGAGGTTCAGTTGAAACCAATTAAAACATTCCTAAGCCAAGACTTCTAAGGCTTTAAGTGGAGTTATTATTCCTTTAGATACCAGTGGAAATGCATTGCTAGGTGTGTTGGCAGTACATTCTTGCCTTTGCATGTGGATGCCGAACACAACAATACTGAAGAGTTCTTCACAGTAATCAACATAATGACAACTAGCAAGGCTATTAATGCTGCCAGTCTTTGATAATGCCTGTTAATGGTTAGTGTCCAGTAAGTGATAACTGGCAAGTACACTTGTTTTGACACAGTACTGACAGGCAAACAAAAGACTGACAGGCTAATAATAAGGCAAAATTAATGTTAAGTTCAGATTTAAGAACAATGTGTAAGTGGGTTACAAAAATGTGCTCAATTTTCAGGATATACACCAAGAGGCTGTGTGCTCTGTGTGTATATCATGGATTGACCTTCTCTATTACCCTATTCATGTGTGTCTTCTCTCCTCCCTGTGCTCTCAGTCTGACGGTTTTCTGAAAGACAACAACAATGCAGCCCAGAGGCTGCTAGATGGGGTGAACTACATTTCCCAGTCAGTGACTGAGCTCAGCGTCAAACCTGCAAAAGCAGTCACCTCCTGGCTAACTGACCAGATCGCTCCAGCCTACTGGAAACCCAACTCCTCTATCCTGGTAAACAAGTAGAAATGATCGGGGGGAAAAATCTGTTCGATCACAAGGTGGAAAATCCGTGTTTGTGGCGCCAACACAGACAGTTGGATTCTTTCCCGGAGCCAAGGAAAAGAAACAGAACTGAAATAAGTACAATTTTCATGAGTTGAACTTGTTACCTAAAACAGGAGTTCTCAAATGTGTTGCAGATCATGTCAGGGACCCACAGACAGAGGGAATCACTGATCTAGAGCAACTGCTGTCACCAAAGTCTTGTAGACCTTCATGTGAACTGTGATTCTGTAGATTCTCTCTCCATTAAAATTTGCTCAGCTGTAGAGGCAGACTTGGGTTAAAATTCAGATAGCTCTGACAGTTGATAGCAATGATGCAGTCTTAAAAATACATTTGGTTGCTCAAATACAGCAGTGGTGAGTGGCAGAGGGACAGATGGTTGAGAAAGAGAACATATTTCTGCTAAGCAAAAGGGCTTTGCCCACGGGAGGTCACTAGTGGTGCCTGCATATAGGTATCCAGGGTAGTCAGGACCTACTATGGCTCCTTCATAGACAGGATTTGAAGATTGGGAATGATGATTTTGTGCTGCTTTGAGAGTTTGCAGAATGTTCCCATAACCATTTTATATTCTGTCCTTGCATTCTGTCCTCTGACCTTGCATTTTTAGTTTAAACAACAGGGTTTGAAAGGGTGTTATAAGCCTAAGGATGGTAAAATCTCCTCAATCCACAGAAGAACATGAAGTGAAAACATGAAAATCACCAGGCACTACAGGGTTTTCACATGACAACAGTTTGCAACACGCACATGTGAGGTTGACAGTATGATAGTTGGTGGTACACTTATGCCACGTTTCTTTGTGTGTTGTAGAAATGCCATAAATGTGAGCAAGAGTTTGAGGCCAATGACACTAAGCACCACTGTCGTGCCTGTGGAGAGGGCTTCTGCGACGCCTGCTCCTCCAAGACCCGTCCCGTCCCGGAGAGGGGATGGGGCCTAGCCCCCGTCAGAGTCTGCGACGCGTGTTTCCACAACAGGGGAATCCCTACCGGTGTGCAAATCAGTCCCTTCATAACAGTGAATAACAGTGCCTTTGCATGATTTTATCTGCTGGTATCTGTTTCTCTGCTCTGTGCCTGACTTTTTGTGTGCATGTTTCCCTGTTCTAGAGTTGTTGGACGCTGCCTTGCAGGAGGAGGAGGGAGGCACGCTGATAGCCAGGAAGGTTGGGGAGGCGGTCCAGAACACTCTTGGAGCTGTAGTCGGTGCCATCGACATCCCTCTTGGTGAGCATTGGCTTCAGTAAAACGCAACAGTCCAAATGATGTAGATACAGATAACTTGGAACTAGTAGTATTGCTCAAGCCATTGCCACTAGAAACAAAAAGAAACAAAAAACACTGCAACCAGTCCTCTAAAGTGGATATTAATGTTGCACATAGTTGAAACAATTGGGTAGCAGGATTGGGAGATATTTTCCTGGTTTTAAATGCTGCATTCCAGTAAAGCAGTGGTTCTCAGTCTGGGGGCCGGGAAGCCCCAGGGGGTCATGAGATGATTCTGAGGGGGTTGCAAGATGATTATGACATAGGAAAACACATTTTTATTATACCAAGTTATTATCTTTTCTCTCTTTTTTTTGACTGTTTTCCTGTGAAATACGGAGTAGTCTTAAAATCTGAGGCCTCCTTTGATAAGTAAATGATCTATATACCCCCTCCCACCAGGCTTGGTGAAGGATGCAGCCCGCCCCGCCTACTGGGTCCCAGATCAGGACATCCACTCCTGCTGTGACTGCCAGAGGGAGTTCTCACCGCGCCTGTCCATCCACCACTGTCGCGCCTGCGGTCAGGGCGTGTGCAATGACTGCTCCTGCGGGCGGCGCGCCGTGCCCTCTCGAGGCTGGGACCACCCGGTGAGGATCTGCAACAGCTGCAACCAGAAACCCGGGGAGCTCTAGCAGGACGAGGGTTGGGGTGTATCGGAGTGGAACAGTCCAGGAAACAAGCCTCGATGGGAATTGGAATTGACACCATTTTTTGTCCCCTTTGTCTCTCGGTCAAGTGCTTCAGTCCAGTGTTTTGATTGGTATTTCCTGACTGCCACCGGACTGCCTGTGGTGGGTTGGGCAGTTTTTTTGACACCGTCTTCACATGTCACTGAGTCCCTTTATGCTATTTCACTTTAAGACACCTATACTTCAGACTGTGAAAATGCCAGTCAGAGTGAGACTGATATGTCCGGAGGGAAGGAGAGCTGTAACAACTCAGAATAGTGTTATGAGAGCGAGTACCGTACATGCTTGGTTACAGTTACGCTTGGGTTGACTTTGATGTACTCCTTTGATCCTATCAAATCTGTTTGTATTGATGCACATCAAACCAGACCCCCTTTGACAATCCGTCCCAGTGTGACACACTAGTACTATTAGCACCTTTTGTAGTCTTGGGCTATATGCCTAAAGCTTCTAATAATACAAGTACTGACTGAGCATCATATACTGATCTCAAGTAAGCGCTTTATTCTAAGATTCTTTATGCATGAGGGCCTAGCTATTTAGGAATGGCTTTAGAAGGACGTGGAAAAGATGGAAAACTCGCAAAAATGATCCATCACAATTCATTTTGATCAGTTTTTTTCATGGATTTGCAGTAGTTTTCCTCTGCTTCAGCCCTGCTAGCTTTAGCTTTCCTGTCACTGTCTTTGATTTCAAGATGATGAGAAGAATCTGAAATCACTGATGTACTGTAGCATCAAGATGCATTCCTTGTTACTTTACTTAATAGTAATAACTGCATACATACTCCCTTGACCCCTTGTGGTTGTATGTGCATTTGAAGGGGCAGACCTTGATAGAATAGCCTTAATAATGCTGTCCATATTGACCGTTTAATTTTATATAGAATATATAATGGAAAAAAGTTTACTATAATAGGGAAAATAAATTTTTAAATGACCTTTTTTTTGTTTTTAAAATGTCAATACTACTATCATTGAGACATAGTCTGACTGTAATGGAATGAAATGCAACAGTAATAACTGCTTTTAATGCGTGGCTGGCTCACAGTAGTAATATGGTACAGAAAAGACTCAAAACCATCTTTGAGGCTGGCTCCTCAAAACAGGAGATAACTAGGAGATAATCTTGTACTCTGTCCACTCAGGCTGTGTGGCTCGCTAGCTAGGATCACTTGAGCTGCAGCGCCAAGTCGGTGATGTTCCAGGTTGCCTTTACTGCATCAAGACTGTACAGAATAACTGATAGTTGCATCGTGCCACGTAATTGACTTGACAATTATCTGATTAATATACCATAGTGTTCAGGTGGGCTTTAAACTGAAAACTTATTCAGGGCATTGTGAGATCTGACAGCAGCGAAGGAAACCAGGTATTCTGCCATGTAACTGACTAGGAGAGTTCTTGTAATCAGGATGTAAACAAATAAGCTGGAATAACTGTTTGGACTGAACTATCTCATCAATGTTTGAATTGCAGAGATTAATGCTAAACGAATGCAGGTATCAGACCGAAGAGATCAATACCTTTATGTCAATGTATGCTCATGTAATAAACTGCAAAAAAACACAATTATCAGTGTGTTTGTCTTTCAAAAACAAACTATGTATTAAATCACCGTTTTTAATGGATTTTCAAATAGAATTTCATCATTCAAGAACAATTAGAAAAGTTGCATTGACTTACAAACACAGTATCTCCTTTTTAAAATCTAGATCAAGTCAGCACCATCTTGATTTGCATTAAAAAATCAAGTCAATCAATTAGTTCTTAAGTAATTGCACTTCTTTTGGACAAAATACACTAGACAAGATCTAACTATTCGTTGTGTTCACTCATGCATGCAACACCCCTGCTTCCTGTCACAAGTCTGCATATAAAATAAACTTTCTCCTGAGTCTTTCTTGAGGAAAATACCGTCTTCCTCCTAATTAAACTTAAACTACAAACGGTTGAAAATGTACTGCATTTTGGCTGTTGGGTTAAGAAATAGTCACCTTTAATCAGCCTAGTCCTGTGACTTGGACACTGGGACCTTGTTTTTGGCTCAGTCTCTGAATACATTTGGCAGGAAACCACAGTGTCCACCTTTGCAGACAGTAATACATCAGAGGAAGAGTTCCAGCTCTGCTGTATATGATATTACCAAGTGATGAGCATTAAACAAAGCCCTGGACAGGTGTCGTCTTCCCCCTAGAAGCCAGCCTGCTGCTCTCCTCCCTCCTGGTAGTCAGTATTGTATGGGAAGTAGTACAGGTCGTGTTTGACAGCCATGAGCAGGCCAGGAAGCCCCCTGCGGCCGCCCAGCTGGGAGGAGAAGACCACGCTGGGGATCAGGTCTTTTGCAGCCGGGTGGGGAGATGGGATGGTCCTCAGCAGATGGCCGTCCTTCAGGCTCCACAGTCTGGTGTAGCAATCCTGGCCCACTGGAGGAAGAAAGGAAAGAGGAGGATGAGAAGATGTGCAACGTGTATGTGTTTATGTGAGGTGTGTAACTGGCTTCATTTTGGCTCAAGTATGTCAGGGCATAAGGGCCCTTTTCCACCTCAACCATACCAAACTGGTTGGTTCTTCTTTGGCTCTGAAAAACAGGATTTTTTTCCATTTGCCAGGGACTCACAGAAACCAACAGGACCCTGGGGCCGGGGCTGCTGCACTGTTTGACACATTTTGGTTATACACTTGGTTACTCATTGAAGCAACTGACGGTGAGAGCCGGTAGCCACAATGTTTAAATTCATGTCAAAGTAAAAGCATTTTGTTGTTGGCTGACAAGCGTTTGAATAAAACAAATGAAGAAGTGGGAACTTGAGGGAATGGAAAGAATTGAAAGAGTTGCATACACAAATAAATAAATGTGTAACCATTACAAAAAAAAGATCTTAGCATTAGATGATGCTTATTTCTGTTGTCAGTACAACCAGTCCTGTTTCCCCTGAAGCCAGCTGAAACAAACAATAACCAGAACCAGATCTAGCACTGAATTCTGTTTGCTCCAATGTGGGTCGATTCTTGTTTCTTGTTGTGCAGTGGAAAGCAGCCCTTAGAAACTAAAACTTGGGCCTGCCTTGATTATCTCAGTCACACAACTAAATTTTGAAAATCAAAACGATCCTCAGCAGTCACTATGTAGGTAACGCCCGTTGCTCCTACCTGCCAACAGAAGTCCCTCAGGTTCATTGACATGGATGGGAAGGTAGGCATGCTCATTATAGTGCCCTTTGTACTGCTGTACTGCCTTTGTCACTCGCACATCCCACAGCTTGATCTGCACACGTAAAGAGAAGAACACACAAATGTTTCCATCTCAGGACAGATGAATAATGTAAATGTAACAGCAACAGAATCCACAGGGGTATATATGTTTAAATAATGTTTTAATGGAACTAGGATGACCATATTTCTTATTTGGGTCCCATGCTGAGAAAGTTTAGGAACCGTGAATTCCCCAGAGAGTGCATTTGGGTTGGATCAGTGCAAGCTAACAGGTCATATCTGGATGTTTTGGGTTAACTTGTTGTAAAGTATAATGTCTGTTTAGCTTGAGACAGTAAAACGTAAAAGGTTCACTGTGAGATTAGTAAGGGTAAGGCTCAACAGAAATACCTCCAGCTTCATTATCGTCCCAGTGAACTTTAACCAACACAGCCTTTCTATGATTATTTTACCACAATATTGCTAACAGAAATTGTCAGCTTTAATATTCCTTCAAATGAACAGAAAGTACTGTGTGATATTATAAACACTAAGTTGGTCCAAGTCCCAGAAGACTCATGTGGTGCTGCTGTGAAAAACTGGCTAAAATTTCAGTAGTATTTGCCCAATCTTTCCCCTTGGGACCCGGGCACATTAAACATACCAGCACTCTGACACACTGTGGGTCTGTGATTCATTTTAAGCCTCGACCCATTATTGAGAAATCTTGTTTTAAAGCCAAGCGTCTGACCTGGCCCAGCATGTCCGCGGCCAGCAGGTAGTTCTCGTCCTGCAGGATGCGTACAGAGGTGATTGCCGATTCCTGGTGGAAGCGGCTGGCCTTCCAGCTGTGGTCCCTGCGCCCGCGCTGCCGCAGGTCAATGCTAAAGATCTCCCCTGATCGACAGCCATTAAACAGCACAGGGACCTGGGGAAAAAGGAGGATGGAGAATGAGGAGTAAATACAATGAATCAAGTGGTTTTGAGATTGTTTATAAGCATACAGTATTAGTGGTGGCGGAATTTAAGTTTTCATATAGCTTTGTAACTAGATGAGATCCCTTCCTTAAATCACTGATTGATTTTCCCTTTCTTGTCTTTTCCTTAGTCATATTACACGAGCGCTCCATTATCCATACCATAAAATGTCCCCAGTGAACACACACATGCTTAAATCATTTTAATGTATCACAACTCACCCTAAGTGCAAACTGCTGTGCCAACACGTCGCTGCTCACGCTGTAAGTCTGCGTTCGGCCCGTCTCTGCATCTTTCACTATTACCCTGCGGGACAGGCCTGCCAACACATGCAAGTGCACATTCATATTTTAGTTTATGGAAGGGAAATGTACTGTTACTTTGGCTAGCAACCAAGTATAACATGAGCCTGTCGCCAGCTGGCCCGTCTCGTCTGTTTCTTTGCTCCATTCTTATTTTACTCCGTTCCGTATATTTACAATGAACCAACTGTGTAATCTGCTGAAGCACTGGCATCAAAATATCCTGAGAGTTTTCCCAATATATTACATTTTTACGCAGACCATCTAGGCTTTGTGACTCAAACCAAGTTTGAAACATGCAGTGTTGGCAATCAAAATGTCTGCCTCTTTTCTTTGGAAGTAGTTTTTGAATATCCTCCCATAAAAATTTGGATTTGTTTTAAAAATATGCAGTGTAGTGTTACAGTAGCCTTGTTTAGGTCCATAAAGACTGATGTGCAATTTTAGAGTCTCCGACACCCCAGTGCCATGCAAAATCCACTCACTCAACTTTGCCATTCAGTGACCCCACTGATTTGATTATTATTAGCAATGAAATGGTGATGATGTGACTGACCTGTACTGAAGGTCTTGTCTGCCTGGGGGTTGAGACACCAAGCACAAGACCAGGCTGTGGATATCTTAAAGCTACACAGCATCCCCGGCTGGTCTGAGGGGGAGAGGAGACCAAAGAAGAGATGAGAGGAGCAGGAGGAGGAGGAGCAGGTCAGGTAGAGGGTGATGAAGAGCAGCAGAGTGAGGTAGAGGCAGATGTACACATAAAATGTAGGGGAATGGGGGTATATAAGTATTTCATGGACCTATTTTAAAACATACAGGTTGGAGCAGATTGAGAAGGCACAGGGTAAAAGGGTGAAAACTACTTGTCAAAATGTTTCCAAGTCCCTGCAACCAAAGCATGACAAAATAAAACACAGCAGGCTAAAATTAATAGTCTTAAATAATGTGAATAAGCTGAGAATCCTACCTGGGTTGGAGTTGCTGAAGAGAGAAGCAGGCAGCAGGCTGACGCAGCCCGGGGTGTCTGCCATTCCCACCAGACACAGCCTGACAGACGGGCTCAGTCAAGGAAAATAAAGACTTGTGCCCACTAGGCTCTCAGCAGACGGTTGTGCAAAGCAAAAGTTATGGTGAGTGGCTTTTACTATGTGACATTAGGAAATCCACTAGAAGCATAGCTCTTTAGAAGGGGATTAAGATGTTTTTTAACTTTTAGCGCCTGGCACGTTGAGCAATAAAAAACACACCTCACTGTCTGCACTGTCAAAAGCAGATCCTTTCTCTTGAAAACAAATCAGGAAGTGCTGTAAAGGGAGGTCCCGGGTGGTCTGGCAGCTTTCCTGATGTTTTTAACATTGTGTCTGAAATACAGAAATAATTCATGCACGCAAGCTTCTATAGATTTACCATTAAACCAAAGCAGCACTGGAGCTTTAAGGTAAGTGGACAGACTTAAAACTGTATATGAGGTTTGAGAATATAGGAAGGATACAACACATGAGAGTCTGGGTGGCTGACTGAGGCCCAACAGATTGAATTCACCTGAAAAAAAAAAAAAGAAAAAGATATTTAGCTGGGGCAAAGGTGTAAAAATACACTGGTGTTGGATGATCATATTTTTCCAATTCAGGAACAAATAAAAAACAAATAGAAGAAAAAACATTTAACCAAATAGGAACAGAAAAAAACAAATAGATTATGCTATTTGTGAAAATATACAATGGGCTTTGACTGATCTGAGGTCATAGAGGTCAGCATATGAAGGATATCTTAAATTTTTACTGTATGTACAAAAACATCCAACTGATTTAAAGAGATCTCCTCATGACAGGTAAGGTAAAGCACGGCATGCGACTACATATTGGCAGTTAGTGCCCCAGCTCCAGCAGTCCATTCCCACCTTGCGGTTGGTAAAATAGAGGTTGTCACACATTTCCACAGACAGTGATCCCTTGCTGCAGCCGCTGAAGTTCATGATGCCGTACTTGCAGCCTCCGTGAGAGACATCGTTGACTGTGAACACTCGCTCACACGCCGAATCCCCCTGGGGAGGACAAGCAGGATGGAGCAGAGAGAGGTTGTGCACCTCAGTGAATATGTGAGGGAAAAAACAATGCTTGCTTCTTTTTGATTAAAAACCATGCATATTCCAATGTGCTGTGTTTGTACTCCAGCAAGTCTGCTTCTGACCTACTGTAAATCCTAAATTGTTTATATATAGTGCTGCTAGTACTGCCTCTGTGTGTGTGTTTCTATGTATGTGTGCATAGGGGTGCACAATTAACAAAAAGCAGCTGAAATCATAATACTGACTAATGACTACTGCAATATCCAAATGACAACTGTTTCTCTTGCTCATTTCATGCAGGATCTCAGGGCCAAAAACAAAGTTGCACATTAGAGAATATATTCAAGTTGAGGATTCACATGAAATTAAACACAAAAAACCCGTGTGAGTGTCTGTGTGTGTGTGTGTGTGTGTGTGTGTGTGTGTGTGTGTGTGTGTGTGTGCACTCACCACTATGAGTCTGAAGTTGTCAGTGTTGGGGTTGCTGTTGTCTGTGCTCTGAATCTCCAGTCTGTGGCGTCTCATTCCACTCACCTTCACCTCATGCACCAACCTGGGCACAGTAACCGTGGAAACGCTGGCTAGCACTGCTAACAACATGCTCAAAGACTTCATGTCAACAACATCGCTGCCTTTTTTCAGTCAGTTTCACAAGTACACCTGCACAATTAAAGTTTTAGCCATTCACAGTTTTGATGTGTTCCTCTCTCTTTCATGTGCCACAACATATGTGCACTAAACCTGTATGAATCCTTAATGAATACTAAATACTGAATACTGACTCTGCTGTTTTAAAATTGAAACTGGATGTTTGAAATTCTCTTAATATTCAGTTTCAACATACCGTTTAAAATAATAATAATCAAAATAATAATTTGTTATACAAATTAGCATGCTCTGTTCAGCATTTCAAATAATAGCGAGCAAATATTTCAAAGTCATCTCTCCAAAAGCATTAAGGCTGTACATATGAGCAATTATAAAAGTAGCAGATTGCAGATGGGAGCGTCTCTCAATAATGAATGAAAAGCCCCAGCAACCATCAACCATCATTAACTAGCTGTTGCTTTAGCAGAGTACAGATCTATTGCTTGGCTAGCCAATAATGAGGCTTTGTTTGCTAGCTTTACCAAGCAAGCCACAGGTATCTGGCAAGTGATGTGCAATGAAACTGTGTTTAAGAGAAAGTGCATGGAGAACTGGGCTTAGTAGGCTCTGATACAGAAACCTTTGAGTGCACAAGCTAGCATTTCTGTTGAGTGCATCTAGTGCTCACACAGAGTGGCTGAACATTTATTAGTGTTTACCTTTCCCTCTAAGTGTCTGAGAGGAGCTAAACCATGTTAGGGCAAGAGGCACTTGAGCTGCCTAATGTCCTGCCATAATCACCATGATAGATTACACATAACCACTCATGCCAATTAAGCAATTAATTGTGTATTTAAGCATTACTTCTTCATTAACATTTGTATGTCAACATACTTATTTTCACATAATACATGGGCAGTAATACTATGAAAACCATATCTTAAAGTGTTTCAGAGTAATACTAAGAGTTTTGAGAAAATTGTTTTTTCTTCATTAATATGCAAATTTATGTAGCAAGGTGAAATCCAATCAGATTATCTACTCTACAGAGGGAACGTGTTGTACTAGCATGAAGTTTGGTTATTGAATTACTGTGTTCGCTAATTTGTATCCATGCACAGACACACAGACGCCATCATAATGACATAATATTCTACTCCATATACCATGGTGCTGGGACACAAAAATGAGCCCCACACCATCACAGAGCCCCCAGAATCTAGCTTTAACATTATTGAGTCTGCCTTCTAGACTAAAGACGTCCCATTATTTTGCCGGATAGCTGTAGCAATTATGTGCCAATTCAATTTCCTTAATTCAAACTCAATTTTCTAGTGGCACCTTTGCTGTTAAAATTACCTTTAATGTCAAAATTTAATATTCACCCAGCATATTTGCAATGTCTCTATTTTCCTTTTACTGCCAGGCATGTGAAGAGTATTTTGAAAACCACTTAATTTATTACCACTGTTATTACTGCTAAGTGCCAGCTGGGCTACAAAGAAAGAAAATTCATGCTCCCCATACAGAACTGATTAGAATTACTTTAGAACGTTAGGACTCCAGCAGGTTATGCTCTGTAATGTATTACAGCTGTGGGTATCCAAATAAATTACTTGCAGTAATTAGGATACTGGAAGTACGGCTGTGTGCACGTCCATGTTTGAACGTGCACAAGCAACACTGATACAGTACCTACAATAGGAGTTCCCAGGTAACAGGCCAAGGTGTCTTTTCTGCAGCAACAGAGATGTGTTCAGTCCTGCTCGTGGTGCTTTCTGTGAATCAAGTGATACATACTCCATTGTATCAATTAAAAAATGTTTAGCACACTGTGCTAAAGAATGTGCTAAAGAAATGATGACTGTCCCAAGGCAGTCATCATTTCTGTGTTCCCTCGCTTTGGCAAGTTTAACCAAACCCTATGGACTACATATTCGATCCATGACTCATCTAATCAGCTTTCAATTTCAAGGGCAATTAGGATTTAGGCATTTAAATGTTTTCATCTTGACTGACTTACAAACAGTAGGAAACAGTCTATTTGTGAGTTTTATTATTGCAGACACACTGCTAGAAAACAATACGATCTCTTTTTTTCCGCCACAGCAGACTTACTTTTCTGGGCTTGTCATCCTCTGTGAGCATCTTGGATCTCTGTTTCTCCCTTTCTTTCTCCTGCAGCTGCTCTTTGGTCAGCGGGTTACAGTTGTTGTGTCCCGGCAACAAGCGGAAATACCGATTTTTCTCCGGATCAAAGTAGAAGCCTGGCAGCTCTGACAAAGGAAAAGCAGGCCAGGTTAGTCAATGTGTGGAAATGGTAAACAGGTAGCAGCATGAACAAGGGAAAATGGAGTACGACCGACTCTTCATAGCTATTTAAACTACATCAACCTATTATCCTGTTTACAGTTGAAATATGATGATGGAATCACAGTAGACTCACCTCCTCAATAATTACTATGCCACAAAGGAGTTTCTCCCAGTATATTACTGGCTTGAGGAACTACCTAGGCTGATCTGTTATATGTGTTATATGTTGTATATGATTATATGCTCTAATGAATTCTCCTCTTCTATGACACTTGTAAATAATTTCAAACTGTCAAAGCATGATTCAAAAACAAAACAACATATGGAAAACAAATAAAGACCCCAGATGTTTAACTTGCCAATGAAGGATATATATCGTATGGTGACTTGACTGACGAGAATAGTGTGAAATCCCAAGACTCAGAGTGAAAGTGTTGCATCATGTCTGAGGAGGATCACAATCTACAGCACAGCTGGGAAAATGAACAACTGTATGTAAGCAACTTAAAGCACACAGTCTGTCTTAAGCTAGGATGCTTCCCCGCATATACTGTCATGAGAAGGTTGTTGTTGTTGTTCTCTTTAAGCTTACTTAACTAAAAATTTCTTTCATCAGGAAATCTTGGATTTGATAATCACCCCGGACACTGTCTCTTTCTCAGTTTGCATCCTTGTGTGTTCTAACGGCCAAAAAATGACTCCAAATCAAAACAGCACAAGGGCAGAGGACAAACAAAGATCTTGGAAGGTCACCTCCCAACCGAGGATGCATCAGATGGTCACTTGACTGACAAGAATGAATGACAAGTCCCAAGACTCACTGCGAGAATGACCAGCACTCGGCATGTCTCAGTCTATGATAATACTCTGTGCTTGCTCTCATGAAATAGTTATTCTTTCCAAGACAAACTTGGAAAGGACTTTCTTATCAAGGATGCAAGTGTTCACTTAGATTGAGTCACAGTGCTGAGTCACAAGTAACTAGTAACTAAAAAGAAAATAATATTAAACCAGAGCAGTCTCCTTCATAATTCCTTTATATAATTTAGCATCTCATTAAACTGGGGCTCCTCCTCAACACTGAAAGAACAGAATCCACTGGATAGGGTTAGGGTTAGATGATAAGACACTAACAGACTGTTTTTCTGACGCCTGTAAATGAGATACTCTCAACACTAAATACTACTTTATGTAATTTGGGAGAGCAGCTGTATTTATCGCCCCATTTGGTACTGACCGGGTGCAGCACTGCTGGCCTTAGAAGAGGAAGATGAAGAGGAGGAAGGGGAGGACTGGTCTTCATCACAGCTCCTCTGAGAGGCTCTAAAAGATGGCCCTGCTTCATTGTACCCATACCTGTCATGGAAGTAAAATGTATTCTTCAGTAATAACATAGGCACCGGGCGAATGGCATTTTGCTGATGTTACAAACACATTTCATTATAATATAAAAACAGTCTGCTATAATTTGCATTCACTGTATTCTGTATATGACTTACATAAGTAGGGATCATGTCTCAAGAGTCGATACTTGGGTGCCAAGTAAATACCAACACTGTGATAAAGATACCAATGTTATCTATCTATTTATCTATCTATCTATCTATCTTAGTCTGCATCGATACCAGTGCAGTCACCGGCATTGGTATCAACTACCAGCAGCCTGGTATGGTCACATCCCTGTGCACTAAGGAGTAAATTCAGGGGTTCAACATCACAGACGGGTCCCTAACCTGAACTCACCTCTGGTCGTCCTGGGTTGATCTGTGCCGGTTACCTCTGTACCATTCGTGGCGGTGACCGTGTCGCCTGCGGGGTCTCTGCCCCTCTCTCCAGTTCCACTTCTTCATCCCTGCTGTTTGGGCCCCAAAGCGAAGGATCCCGACAACACTTTGTCATTCGCTTGTGTGTGTAAAGCAAGAAAATATATAAGTGTACTGCTAGTTTACTTTGGTAGCTAGCAAGTTGGCTATCGTTAGCATTCATGAGCTAACGTTAGACATCTTTCCCGACACTGTTGATATGAAGCTTAAACATTAAAAATGGATAAAACTGAAAGCCCTTTTATAACGATTTAATATACGCACTTTCGTTCGTATGTAAACTATCACCATTTCCCAAACTCTTTACATAATGTTACAATTAAATACCTAATAAGCTACACACTGTACATAAAGTTCCTGCCATGTTGAGGCCACGTGACTAGAAGTCCCACCTTTCGCAATTTCATTGGTCGATTGTTTACTATGGTGTCTGACGTTGCACGTCATTATTGGTTGTTTAATCCAGTGAATTATTTTGCTTAGCCATCAAAATAAAATATGCATTTTTTATTTTACTGGATTAACCCCATAGACTGTATATAAATTTATATACAGTCTATGGATTAACCAGGAATGTGTATCATAGATGAAGATATGGAGTTGTGAATGAATATAGACTAAACTCAACAACCCTCTTTAAACATACATCACACCTTATTAAACAACATACATTTCATTTTACCTTCTTATAATTCCGATTAATGAAAATAAATTGTTGCATCATAGGCTGGTGAAGCATTGTTCAAACAGCCATCAGCATCAATTCATTACTGACCCTGGCAAAGTACACCCCATACTGACCCAGGCCATAGTATTTTAAACCTATTATTTCCAAACCTGTAGTTCCCTCTGTAATAATGCACAATTAAAATGTATTTCATAGTTATTAAATGTACCCGACTCTTGGAGGACTTGGACATTGATTTTGACAGTTTTCTGTGAAGCCACGCCTGATTTCTTGATGCCGCTGTTGTATTGGTAGGGAGCACATTGCCCAGGACGGCATTGGCTGTCTTTTTTTTTTCATAAGGGTCCCAAACTACACCGAGATTTGGAATATTACGTTACAGTCCTGCAGGAAAATGGCGACTGTCATTCATAATCCTCTGAAATCGTAAGTAAATTCTAAAATAATCCATGCAAAAATAATGTACAGTTTGAATGCATGTTGTGATTGTGCACAAAAGGCATATAGGATTAAAATGCGCGTTTAAAGAAAATTCACAGGTTTAACACTTTGCCATGTACTTGGTTGATGTCCGTGTGTATTTAATGCAGGTAGCGTATATTTGTGTGGTTAGGGGATTAAAAAAATAAGCATGCATCCATACACAAGCGATAGAGAAATATGTATCCTGTAACCGCGCGCAATTTCTGCGCTCACCAACATGCACTAACAGAAAGTTGCCATTGGCCACATTCCCCTTTTAAACACGGTTTGGTAGAAGTTTGTGAGGATGTGTTATTAGTCCTGAACGAACGTATTTTCATAGATAATTTCATGCAATTGCTGTTACAATGCGCACATTGAAGGGAGGACGCTCGCTCACTGTACGGGTCATGTTTTTCCTGCCCCTGTCAAAAATACAATGCTTACCCCATGAACTGGAAAATATTGTTATACAAAATCAAGCTGCTTCCCATGCTTGGAGGGGAAAACCCGCGAAATAAATCAGGTTTAGGAGTCATGCAGAGTTTCCCTGAACTTTTTCATATTTGTTTCAAAACATCATTTTTAACAGCACCAGTGTCAGAGTCTCATCTTGATAATAAGCGCACCTATAGATGCATTTCGCACCGACTGTAGAGCTACATGGCATATGCGTATGCGTGAAAGTGTTATCTTCTGAGAAATATAAGAAAAAAAAATAAAACATGCAAATACTGTTTTATCATGTTACAAACTAGAATTAAGGGACTGCATTTACCTTTCACTAGTATCTGTCTATTAATTGGATTAGCATAGATTTAGTTGTTCTACTCGTTTATGAGATAGATCTTTAATGTGTTTGTCATGCATGAAGAGCATCTCTAATTTTTAGCTGGATTAAATGCTGGTCAGATATTGGTGATTGAGAAACATGTTTGTCTTCCTGCTGGCTGGCAGCAGATGTTTACCACTGTCATGTGGAATGTGGGGAGACACAGACAGATATCACACAGTCTATTGCGCAGGAGGTCATAAAAAACTCTGCATTGTTTGTGAAACAGAGCAAAGGATATTTTGACTGGAAACTTGGACTATTGTGAGCTGAAAACAATTTGGTCTGAGGCTCTCAACTAATCACGACATCTAGCCATTTATCTCCTTTCATACAAACCATGCAACATTTTGTTTTTCAAGCATTTCTGTTTTGGAAATGGAAAGCAATACGATCAGCTGTTTGCCATTGTTTGTCTTCATCAACTATCCGGCTCTTTGCATTGTAAAAAAGCATTAAAATTATATTCTGAATAATATACTATGAATAAAAATATTTTGAGGAATGAAAAGGGGTATGAAATGCTCCTCTGGTGAGGAGATAATGGTGGATGATGCTTTGTTTTGTGGTACAGCTTCTCTTTGTTGGCTTCCAAAAAGGTCAGACTGCACACAGCACTTGATAAAGCACTTGAACATATTATTGTCTGAGATGCAATTGTGTCTGAGAGGGGGAAATGGCATTAAGCTGTCGTAGCGAAATAGATTAATCTGAAGAGAATGTATGCATGTTTGTGCACACGTGTGTGTGTGTGTGTGTGTGTGTGTGTGTGCGCGCGCGTGCTTGTGCCCTTGTGTATGAGTGGGTTGTGCATGTACAGCATCAGATTAG
>OMKZ01033627.1:0-17051 GCA_900302535.1 Neoniphon sammara | reverse complement strand
TCTGGCTTGAGAGACTACACCGAAAGATGTAAAAATGTCTCCGTGGCAAGGAGGAACCTTGCTTGTCATGGACTGAAAATCCATGAAGTTGCAAAAGAGTCAAATCAAAAATATATTTTTGAATTTCCTTTCAAAAAAAGGCTTTGACTGATTTGGATTCCAGTAGGAGTTATTTACATGTCTGCACAGGGGATACAGAAGTGAAGAAATGACCAGATATCCGCCTTATTTTGCTGCTCATTTCAGCGCTTCCAAAGTACAGACTGTTAGGTGGAAGCATTTGGAAATTGTGAGAGCCAACATGTCTGGCTTGAAAGACCTCTCTACAGGCTGGCATCTTGTCAAAGAAGTGCAAACCACACAAAAATAACAGAGTCTCTAGCTTGTAGCACAGAGAAGATTGATAAGGGAGGCCTACGTATCGGCTCCAATAAATGACAAAAAAATAAGTAAAGTTGTTGCTCACACAATGTGTTTTTGTTCAATTTCCCTCTTCAACAGTTTCATGTATTGGACGGAATGGGGTGGCAAGCCAAAAATTGACCGAGCAGCTATGGACGGGACAGGACGCATCACCCTGGTGCCCGACGTGGGCCGAGCCAACGGGCTCACCATCGACTATGCTGAGCGCCGACTCTACTGGACTGACCTCGACACAACTTTAATTGAATCATCCAATATGCTGGGTGAATATTACAATTTACAATTGCTATAGAAAAATATCTTTATAGTTTTTCAAGCAGACTTGCAAAGTTTATTTTCAATTAACAGCATGCTTTATGAAATTATGTAGTATTTCACTACATTTAATGTAGTAGTAAAGTAGTATTCAAATTTAAAGAGTTACCCCTAACCCTGGAACTTGTATATTATTCCTAACATTAGTCACGCTGTCTTTTTTTTTTCCAATGCAGCTGAAGGCAGTGTGTGTGTACGTACATGAGCTTTATGTACATGCCAGATGACAAAAGTGTAAAAATGTGTTCCCCATTAGTTTGTAGCGGCCATTCTGACTCTATATTTAGAAGAGGGGAGGAGTGAAGGGATACTTCAAAAGGATGTTGGAGGCCTGCTGAAACAAAAGCTGCTTTGCACTAATGGTCTTGAAGTTATGTCCTGAAATGTACCCTCGCAGTCGATGGATGTAAACCAGGCCCAAAATATTCCTCGCAGAAAAACTCTTAAAATGATACTGCTATTAGGCCTAGGCTAAGCACACGCTTGCACAGTTCTTGCAACAGTACCAATTTTGTGTGCAGGGAAAATAGCCTCAACCTTGGCGCAGGATGTTGAGCACAAAAAATAGCCCTTGCCTGGCAGATGTGCACTATGCAAGGATCCCTCCTTTTTGGGAGCTCTCTCTCTCTGCATTCTCTGTCTCATCTCATGCTCTGTTTTGTCTGTCGCATCCAGGCCAGGACCGCGAGGTGATAGCGGACGACCTGCCTCACCCCTTTGGCTTGACCCAGTACCAAGACTACATTTACTGGACCGACTGGAGCCAGCGCAGCATCGAGCGAGCCAACAAGACCAGCGGGCAGAACCGCACCATCATTCAAGGCCACCTGGACTACGTGATGGACATCCTGGTGTTTCATTCGTCCAGGCAGGGCGGCTGGAACGCCTGCGCCTCCACCAACGGCCACTGCTCCCACCTCTGCTTGGCCGTTCCAGTCAGCAGCTTTGTCTGCGGCTGCCCTGCCCATTTTTCCCTCAACTATGACAATAAGACCTGCAGCGGTGAGGGAGAGTTTATATCTATACATACAGAAGAGCGATATAAACCACAAAAATGGTCATATCCGGTATCTTAAATATTTAGATTCTGTCCTAGTGTTGCAGAGATATGACCGTTTGTCCAGCGTTTGAAGTTGGTCACCTACAATGCAGGAACACAGATAAAAGGCTACGGGGCATGACAGGCCAGCCTACCAGTCATTCCTCTAAAGCTCCCAGATTGAAACCAGTTGTTCTCCAGAGTATGAGAATGAGCAGTGGGGTATTTTCTTTTTAAAGCGCTTGTGGTTCACTCCTCTGTTGCCAACTTGGCATAGGACTGGAAACTGAAGCTCAGTTTAAGCCCAGCTCCCTCCATGTCTGTGTTTGACATAGTAAAAACACTTTTTTCTAATCAGCCAGAGGCTCCCCAAGGGGAGCTGGGCTTAACTGAATGTGTGTGTGCATATATAGGGGAGAGGCTGCCTACACGCATTCAGATACCATTGGCAGTGTATTTGATGGCCTGTGTCCTTTTATTGTTGGAGGTTTTACAGCCCTAATGCAGGTTTTACTCTCTCAAATTGCTGCAGAACAGTTTGTGAAATTGTAAGAAAAGTTTGACCAGGGCATTTTTACTCTAATTGGAAAATTTGTTGACTGCAAACAAAAGGAGCCAGTCATGATTGCGTTGAAGTGATAAGAGCCACTGCTGGGGAAACTTGTAATAGCCCGCTGTAACCTTAATGCCGAGGTTTTGCAGCTATCCCACTGTGCTGCCCACCCACAGTGCGTTACTCCAATGCACTTTCTATTTTCAAATATCGCTTGTGCATTTTCTGTCTCTGTCTTGTAGCCCCTACTTCCTTCCTGCTGTTCAGTCAGAAGACAGCTATCAACCGCATGGTGATCGATGAGCAGCAGAGTCCTGACATCATCTTGCCAATCCACAGTCTGAGGAATGTCAGGGCCATCGACTACGACCCGCTAGATAAGCAGCTGTACTGGATCGACTCCAAGCAGAATGTCATTCGCCGCGCTCAGGAAGACGGGAGCCAGGTAACCAAAACTTTTGGCGGCTACCAAAGCTCAGCTACAGAGTCAAAGTGGGAAAAAGTTACCTCACTTAACTTGTGGTTCAGAATTGACATCTTACCAGCAGGAATTAATAATGCAGCTGTGTACGTCACTAAGCAGAGGAGACATCTCCTCGCTGGTTGAGGAGGCAGGACATTAAGGATAGATTGAGTATTTTGCAAGCCAGGTCATATTAAAACATTGATACCTATCACTTATAACTGCACATAGCAAAATTTCACCACCACCACCTTCAGTGGAGAAACTTGCCTCTGTCCTGCAGTATCTTACCAGCCTTCAGCACAGTCCAACAGGTCACTTGCTTTCACAGCACAGTGTTGAAATGTCTCGAAATTGTCCACCCAAAAAATGGTTGCAAAGTTTTATTTAGCATTTACAATAATACATTGCTTCGTATACAGCCACACCACTCTGCTGCAGCTTATGCTGCATTCACAGGAATTTCGTTGTTGGAGTATCCATCTTAAATTTCTGACCTGTGATAACATGGTGTTCATGGTGTCAAGTCAGGATGAGTGATGCTCAAAGGAAGAGGAAGCTCTGAATTTTCCTGCACAGGAATATTAAAAGAGAGGAGAATCCATTTTTCCTGAGTTGATACCATGAACACCATGTTGTCGACATTTATAAGTTGGAAATTCCAAGGTCTGAGTTCAAGCGAACGTAGCAGTAGCCAACTCAGCAGCACATCGGTGTGGATGTATACAAGGCAGTGTACGCTAAATCAAACTTGTTATAAAGCTTGTAATTTGCAACAATTTTTGAGGCCAAAAACAGGTGCCTTCTTGTACTGTGTTGAAGGCTAGTGATGAGTTTCTGGCCACTAAAGCTAACTGTGAGATTGTGCTATGGGCAGTTATAAATGATTAGTATCAACAGCAACTTGAAACTTGAATTTGATAACAAATTCAGGTGTCTGTGGATCCTGAAAAAGCTTTAAAATATCTTGAGTTCAGTTACCTTCATTCAAGACTACAATACAGCCTTGAATATAGCCTTTAAGTCTCTGAGTCTGGTTTATATGCCTTAAAAATTTTGCAATTTTTTGCTGTGGTTTTTTACCTCATTTATGCACACCACGCATCCCTGACAGGACAATGCAGTATATAAACTCACTTGATTCATTGATTCATTTGTTTTCCCATTCATTTCATTGTTCTGTTCTTACATTTCTTTTTAATCAGCATTACAAAAGGTCTTGGAAAGTCTTAGATTTATCTTGGTGAACCTTGGAGACTCTGTGTAGGCTTTATTCACATCTAAATCTGCCTGTGTTCACTTTGGGGTGAGGGGGCTGAAAAATGGAGCTGTTAACCCTCAGCATCCTAAGCCGCATAGCTGACACGTGCGTTTTTTCTTGCCTTGTCCTTTCAGAGCATGACAGTGGTGTCCAGCTCAGTGGGTGGACCCAACCTGGGCCTCCAGCCATACGACCTGAGCATTGACATCTACAGCCGCTTCATCTACTGGACCAGCGAGGTCACCAACGTCATCAACGTCACACGGACCGACGGCAGTCGAGTGGGCGTGGTGCTGAGGGGGGAGCATGACAAACCCAGAGCCATCGTCGTCAACCCAGAGAGAGGGTCAGTAGTTTTTATGCTAAGTTAACACAAAATGCTCCCCATAGGAACTGAACCAGTAGATGTACGGAGGTTAAAATGGTATCGAACATCTTGTCTCACTCTGGGTAAGTCGGAAGAAGGGTATTTTGAATATTTTTTGAGTATTCCTTAAAGAAGCATTAAAATATCCTAATACATTGAATTTCCTTGTGTCCTTTTTCTTATACTGTTCATTTATATTCAAGAGCTTTCATTTCCTATTCAGAAATATGAATTCATTTTTGTTGCTTTATTTTGGTTACATTATATTCAAATGTGGCTCTCTGAAACCTGCACATACCTTGGTAGAGTTTATGAAGCCTGAGACTGTAGGTGTACCTATTCTTATTTCCATTAAAATAACATTTTGCCTCGGAGAAAGATGCAGTTGTCATTGTCAAGTGTGTTTTGCATTTATGGCAGTAAACTAGTAGGACGGCGTGCTGTGTGCAATTTACATGTATTACAGCCTCATGGGAGAGATGAGATCACGCATTTGCTCGCTCAGAATGAGGAAAGTACTTTTGGAGCCTTTTTGTTTGCTATCTGTGTTGCTCTGCTTGTGCAGCTGTCATTGTTTTGTCCCAAACTCGAGGCAGTCTAACAGCACCAAAAGCCCTTGTTTCTGATCACACGGTAATTTGTTCCTCTTGTTTATTCACTCAGGCTCATGAATTTCCTAAGTCCATCTTAGCTTAACAGTGCCAAGTAGCTTGTTTCGAACCAAAATTGTAGGGTTTTCTTTGGGCCTGGGTTCAGACAGTAATCTCTAGGTCATTGTGTGGTTTTATGCAATGAAGTCTGCAGATGTTCTGGTTCTTACAGAGCCCAGAATGGAAAACACTACCATTAAGGAACATCCATGTAGGCTTCTGGCTAAGGCAGTTCCTGCTGTAAAACAGAGATGATCTGCATAAATTATAAACGCAATCAATCTTAACAGTGAACACCTCTTGTATTTTTGAGCAGCCACTGCAAATTGCCAAGGTGGGAGGATTAACTAAGATCCAAGGCTGACGTTTTGTGCGCCCCTCCTGCAGGTACATGTACTTCACCAACCTGTTGGAGCGTTCCCCCAAGATTGAGCGGGCGGCGCTGGATGGCACTGAGCGGGAGGTGCTGTTCTTCAGTGGCCTGGGGAAACCTGTTGCTTTGGCCATCGACAACGAGGTGGGCAAGCTCTTCTGGGTGGACTCGGACCTGCGACGCATCGAGAGCAGTGACCTCTCCGGTGAGCGTTTATGAAATTTTAAATCAGAGTTCAAACTGTTTCATTTAGGGTTCCTACACAGCTCTGGAAAATCTGGAAAAAAAAATGTGCAGCCAGTTAGATCGCTTCCATGTCTTGGGAATTGCACAGAAAAGTCTGGAAAAGTATGGGGAAATATTTTATGAGGCTGTAAATCAACTGTTGTTTTACATACTGTGCTATCTATTGCTGAGAGGCTATGGATTGTAGTGGCCAAGTTGAGTGTTATACTGCCCTCTGGTAACAAGTGTGCATTTGTTGAATGCCGACCACAATCAAATGCACTTGAGAAATCAAGATCTTGAAAAAGCACTGAATTTTGACCTGGAAAATGCATAGACGCCTTGATAGAAGTAAATCAAGTCTCTGACTTAACAGTTTGTCTACCCACTAACAGTGTAACAGTGCAACTGTTGGACTAGGCATGCCGCTTTGTTCTGGCTCTTGCTTTGTGTCACAACTAAAATATATTTATAGGCAGGAACTGAAGAACATTTAGTTACATCTTTAGGGTCATTTGTATCATGGTGATGGGCAGAATCAACCTTTGGGAAGGTGACCATCAGGGTCCAATATTACTACTTGAAAGGCCAACTAAATGCCTGTGAACTCCATTTTTGGTGGATGAATCAGTAAGAGTTACCAACCACACTGGCAGCTAACTTTTTGAGTCGGTATCATTTGAAAGCCCTGGTTACATACAGTCTTTGGTCTATGCCTGTTCTCAAACTTTGTCCCTGTTGGCCAGTCTACACTCTGTCAAAATGAGAACCAATCAAAGCAAAGATACCAAAGGGCCTTTGTCAAACAGGCTCCTGATTGGCTGCCACCTGTGCTGCTCAACACAAAGCAGTAGCGTCTGAACTTTAGTTTCTCCACTGTCTGGATGGTTAACTATCCTAATGTTAGTTGAAATATAATGTTTTTCCCATGTGGTGACACACAGCGCAGGTGCATGAAGAAAAAAACGAAGCCAAAAAAAGAGCCATTGTGTAAGTGCAAGGTTTTAAAATTGTACATCTGCTTCGGCCTCTTTATTGAATGTTCCACACAGTACCTGAGTCTGTATATGAACCTAAGTGAAAACCAGCAGGGTGACATACTTACACAAGAAACACATATTAATTATTTTGTTCAGTGAAATTACTTTCGTCTGTTTTTTCCAACCCTTGGCAGGTAATCAAAAAGGCAATGTTGGATACTGGCTCAGAAGTTTGCAGTTGGCTTGGTCTGGTGACATGTATGCTTAGGCCAGGTATCAATCTGTGTTCGGGTTTGACACTATAAGGAGAGAAGCAGGGAGCAAATGTGTGAACCAGTGCAGGGGAAGGCCGCTTCTTTAAGGACGTGGGGGAGCATTGTGCCTGGTGAGGAGAAGTTGGCCCGGAGCCCCGTGCTCAGCACATTCCAGTGATTCTCTGGTGCCCCATGCAGGCAGAAAGGAATGCAAACCATCTGTACAAGTCTTGGGAAATGGGAAGGGGAAAGGAGGGATTGCAGGGTCTGCAAAGCACACGCTCCACTGTCAAGACTGTCGGACGGGAGGATTCCTCATTCTTGAGATCCTCTCTGGTTTTATTAGGGAGGAGGGCAGACATTTCGAGGCACATACCGGCCCCTTCCCCTCCCCTTTGATCCTCCGCTGTGTAACATCGTTACGCCTGCTAAAATTAGGCCAATAGGGGTCTGCACTGCTGTTGACCTCCCACAGCAGATGCCTACGCCCTCGTCAGGGAGTTTACTTTGGTACTTGAAGCAAAGCTGTGATGGCTCTGATGGCTCTTTCAGTGTGAAATACTACCACTAGACTTGGCTTTGATTGTTTGCTTTTTAGACCTGGAAACTTTTCGGTTCAAGACATGACTACTTCAGTGGTGGTATCACCATGAAAACAGAGGTTGAATTACGGGAACTCATCTAAAAATCACAGGCCACTATGTTGTTGTTGGTTAGTAGCCACCCATCTAGAAGTTGAAGCTACATTATGCAACTTTTATCCAGAAGGCAAGACCCGCCCTCCTCCCCCTCAGTTGGTCAAGTTCCCACCCCAACACTTGTCAGTCATGTTGATGAGCTGTCAACCAGCCCAAGGCTGAGGTCACTTCACCACAGGGGCTGAAGAGGCAGACAAACACAGCCAATCTGCAATAAAAACACGCTGATGTTCACCTTGTTTTTGAATTTCACTGTTCTTATTTTTCTTTCTTTCTTTTTTTTAACTGCCTTCCTCACTTGTTTTTATTGCTGTAATTTTGTACTATGTGGCCGCCAGCCTCACCCTGATAGCCACAACCAGCTCACTGCTGGCCACGTAAGACACGCCTACAGCAAATGGTACACGTCCCAAAACGTCCCAACAACACTGAAAACCTACTTAAAACAAACGCGAGAATTTAGGCACGAATGCAGATTGATTATGTAGAATATATCCCTTTCACTTATTGTTAAATTGACATCACAAAGTTGTAGGTTTAAGAATAGAACATTGGGTAATAAACTCTTTAGAAACCCTAGTGTTAGTTTTATATAATCTTTTTGAGCATTATTGATTTAAACCTGACCTCCCTGTACCACTGTCCCACTCCTCCTACTTCTCCTCCTCCCTAAACCCTCAGTTTGCTGCCCATTTTGTTGCCTCAGTCCCTGAGCTTTTTTTGCCCCTCCAACCTCGTTTCTCCCTGACACTTTTTCTAAAAAAAAAATCAGGAGCCAATCGTATTGTGATCGAGGACTCCAACATCCTGCAGCCGGTTGGCCTGACCGTCTTCGGGAACCACCTGTACTGGATAGACAGGCAGCAGCAGATGATTGAGCGTATCGACAAGACCACGCGGGAGGGGCGCACTAAGATCCAGGCTCGCATCGCCTACCTGAGCGACATCCACGCCGTGCACGAACTGGACATGAGGGAATACAGTAAGTACTTTTTAGCCACAATGGTGTTGAAGAGTTAAAGGAATGCTCCGCCGTTTTGGGCAAAATAACCTTTTTCCGACTTACCCAGACTGAGCCAAGATGTTTGATACCATTTTCACCTCTGTACATCTGCTGGTTCGGTTCCTATGGGTAGCATTTCGTGTTTAGCATAAAGACTTGAAGCAACTCTGAAGCTGTCTTATTTACACAATGTATCATTTGTGTTACACAGTAATGAAATACACGTCTTGGAATGTTTTTTTTTTAAGAAACGAGTTGTTTTAGGAGAAGTTAGGTGGTAGGAGCTATAGGAGGATAGTAGGAACTATAGTTTCTCCCATCTAACTTCTCCTACAACGATTCTCGTTTAAAAAAACAAAAAATGCCGGACATGTATTTCAAATATACAACACATTGTGTAAATCAGACAGCTTCAGAGTTGCTGTAAGGTTTATTTTTTCACTTGACAGAGCGAGGCAAATAACTCCTGTTGACTTCAAGTCTTTGTGCTAAGCTAACATGAAATGCTCACCATCTGAACTGAAGCAGTTGACGTACAGAGGTGAAAATGGTATTGAACATCTTGTCTCAGTCTGGGTATGTTGGAAAAAGGGTATTTTGCCCAGAGTGTTAGAGTATTCCTGTAATCTAAAAATCTCAACGGCTAGGATTTACTTCCATCATTCTCATCTTGTTCCCATTTGATGACGTCCAATGAGTGGAAAGCCAGAGAGCTCCCTAGGTCTGCACCTCTTTGCTGGGACTGTAGCTCTTCAACCAGTCTGTGTGTTTCCTCAGGTAAACACCCCTGCACCTGGGACAACGGTGGCTGCTCCCACATCTGCATTGTGAAGGGGGACGGAACGACTCGGTGCTCCTGTCCTGTCCATCTGGTGCTGTTGCAGGACGAACTCTCCTGTGGAGGTGAGAGCCGTCAATCACAGAACGATCAGGATATATATGTTACATTGGCTTTTCTTGGTTTTTTGTTTGTAGTGGATCCATGCCCTTACATAGACAGAAAAAGCATGACATGTCCCTCCACTGTCAGCTGTCTTCTCATAAAGACAACCCTTTGGAAATTCTTTTGAGAAAATGGCTGAAGTTTGTTTTTGTATCGCTGCTCATCATTTGCTTGCTTTTCTGTTGTCCACAATGTATTTGGATTTGATCAAACAGTCGTTTTATTTAATCATTGTCGTGACACATTTTGTAAATGATGGCCATGTGCTGACGTTGCTCTTGCTTGTCAAAGTTGAAACAGGTTCACATCATGGCAGTTTTTGTTTGTCATTACTTTTGAGCAGTAAAAGTGTGGCCGTCTGCCAGCTAGCCACATTGACGGTTTACAGTCTGATGATAAACTTACAATGACTACTTAAATGTCGTTTTCATATCTCGCTGTTAACACCACCCAGCCGTAGGGTGTCCCTTTGCATTTTATTATCCGTTCATTATTCTTACTATTTGTTTGTTCTTACTATTTGCTGTATAGTTAACCGGGTTGACTACACAGCTAACAAGAAGCTTATGACGCTTATGGGGTGAAAAAAAGCAGATTTTCAACTTAAAGTGCTCTGAGCGCTTTTCTCTAGGCGGCTGCATGCTGCTGCATACACGCTCTCCTTATTGATAACAACAAAGAAAAGACGCTGGCACTCAGAAAAAAACGCTATGTGGACACAGGCCCTTAGACCTGCTAATTAAGACTAAGTTATGAAAACCCATATTTTTGTCATGTCATCTGTTTCATCATCGGGTTCATAGCACATGTGTATCAGCCAACTTTGTTCTAACCTCTATGCGTTTCATTCATTCTCACCATAGGTGAGGACAGTTAATGAATTCTTATGTTGAAAATAAGCCAGCCCTGGCCTCTGCACCACTAAATTATCAGGCTGTGAGAAACACTGAACAGGCTACACGTTAACCAGTAGTATGGTACAAATTGTCAGTACAGACCAACATAAATAAACAGATCAACATAATCTGGTGGTTCATCTACACAATCACTCATGTAAAAAGTCTTGATATTAGAAATGATCCTGTACTCTAGAAATTAGAAAGCATTAGATAATCAATCAATACTACAATCAAATTTTATATGAACAGCTGGTAAAAAATAAAGTGACAATATAAATTGATTGTTGTGGGTATAAAGGAATTGTGCAAACTATTTTTCGCAATTGTATTTAAAGTAACAATTCAGATTAAATGTTAAAGGCTTCGGGAGTCTGGAAATTTTGGTTTAGATGCCTTGAAAGTGTCTGAAAAGGCCACAAACCCTGATCATTTAAAATATAAATATTTGTAAATTCACATTTTTAAATACTACATTTTTAGGTCTAAAAGTTTTTTAGCTAATTGTGATTCCAGTATAGTGTTTACCTCGGATAAAGTTTGTCGATAATTTTCTAAGACCTGGACCTTTCTGATTTGTTCGTGGTCTGAGGCAGTCATAAATTTGCTCGCTGAGTAAGAACAAATTCCAGTAAAAACACAATGATTAATCTTTAGTTTTGTGTTACAGCCGCACTTCCCATAAACCCTTTTGCTCCTCCTGATGTCTCGGCTTTTACTGAAGAGGATAAACTCTCCCTCTTCCTGGTTATAGCAATCCAGTCGCATTTTTGGACAAACATGTCGCAATCTATCATCTTTATCGTCACTAAGTCGGTCCCCTCTGTGGTCTTCTGTCTTCAGAGCCCCCAACATGTTCTCCAGAGCAGTTTTCCTGCACCTCTGGTGAGGTGGACTGCATCCCGCAGGCCTGGCGCTGTGATGGCTACCCAGAGTGTGACGACAGCAGCGACGAAGAGGACTGTCCAGTCTGCTCTGACTCCGAGTTCCAGTGTGACAGCCGCCAGTGTGTTGACCTGAGCCACCGCTGCAATGGGGAGGTGAACTGCCAGGACCGATCCGATGAGAACAAGTGTGAAGGTGAGAAAGGTGGATTGGCAGTTTACTTATGTACACAATTAGATTATATTAGAAATTATCTAAAATTACTACTATGAAGTTTTAAAGCCTAACTAATAGCCTGTATTATGTGAAATCTCCAAGTTTCCACTGTGAAAATATGAACTGCTTGTGAGCAAATCGCATCTGCTTTAATAAAAGTAATTGAGTCTCATAGTCTCTAAATAAGAGTCTCTAAGAGTCTCTAACTTTTTTTTCTCTCCAGTTCGCTGCCCTCCTGACCAGTTTAGCTGCTCCAATGGCCAGTGTATAGGAAAACATAAGAAGTGTGACCACAACATGGACTGCACAGACAACTCCGACGAGATCGGCTGCTGTAAGTCTCAAGCATGGCTTGCATCTGATTGAATCTAGGATTTGATGTATTTGTATTAAAGGTGCCAATGCCACAACATGCAAAACTCTCCATTGAAACCCAGACTAATGAAATTCTGTAATGATTAGCAGCTCTTCAAGACAGACCCCTCTTCAATTTCAAACAACATCTGGGAAAACACTGTGTTTCTGCTCCCTTTTATGAAATGCTTAATATCGGCCCCTTATAATATCTAATATCTAACCTAAAAATCTCATCTAACCCTAACTGAATCATTTCTGCTGTGACACTAATAAAGCCTTCTTCTTCTGCTTATCTGTTACCTTACAGATCCAACAGAAGAGCCATCGCCTCAGCCATCCAACACCATCGGCTCCATCGTGGGCGTGGTCATGGCGTTGTTTGTGGTGGGGGCAGTGTACTTTGTGTGCCAGCGTGTCCTGTGTCCACAGATGAAGGACGACGGGGAGACGGTCACCAATGACTTTGTGGTCCACGGACCTTCCTCTGTGCCTTTAGGATACGTCCCGCACCCGAGTTCCCTGTCCGGCTCGTTGCCAGGTGGAGAAGCACAACCCATTGTAGCATCTTAAAGTAAAACTACTCCATTTTGGGCAAAATACCCCTTTTCCAACTTACCCAGACTGAGACAAGATGTTCAATACCATTTGTCACCTCTGTGCGTCCATTGGTTTGGCTCATACATGTAGCATTTTGTGTTAGCTTTGTATGAAGACTTGAAGTCTATAGGAGTCATTAGCCTAGCTCCATCAAAGTGAAAAAATAAACCTTACAGTGACTTCGAAGCTGTCTTATTTACACGTTATATACATATATCATGTATACTTGAAATACACATCTTGGATTTAAAAAAAAAAAAAAAAAGTGTTGTTTTAGGAGAAGTTACATGGTTGGAATGATAGATGGTAGGACCCCAGGAAGATTAGCCATGCTCTAGGGCACAGCTAATGGGGATCCTAATAACTTATCAAACACGCAGAACAGTGGTTGTAGTTCCTACCATCTAACTTCTCCTAAAACGACTCTGATCTTAAATTTTTTTTCCAAGGCTTGTATTTCAAATACACAATACATTGTGTAAATAAGACAGCTTTGGAGTTGCTTTCAGGTTTATTTTTTTACTCTGACAGAGCAAGGCTAATGACTCCAGTAGACTTCAAGTCTTTATGCTAAGCTAACAGGAAATGCTACCCATGGGAACAGAACCAATGAATGTACATAGGTGAAGATAGTATCGAACATCTTGTCTGAGTCTGGGTAAGTCAGGAAATGGCTATTTTGCCCAAAACATTGGAGTATTCCTTTAAAGGGTTATTAAGTCCTCCGTGACTGAGTGGCCTCTATTGGCTACTAGTAGGAATTGCAAGAGTAAGCGAGCTAATTAGAGCAGAGGTCCAGCCAAAACCTGAAGAGCGACCCATTTGATATCACCATGCAAAATACTTGAATAGTAATTGCTACTTTGTCATTTGCATTTCTGGGTTGAGAACAAGGCATTTCCAGGCATTGCAGATGCAATGTGTTGCAAAACTAGTCATTTGCTTGTAGCGCCATCCTCAAGGGCTCAACCATTGTTTTGAAGGGTGATAACAGTATTTTTGTAGTGAAGCTGCCAATATGTAAGGCTAGTACTGATCGGAACTTAAAAAAAAAAAAGTCATACAACTCTTACTTAATTGCCTATGTAATAAAGTTTGTTCCCGAATTTGTTGACAGGCATGTCCAGAGGGAAGTCTGTGATTGGCTCCCTTAGTATCATGGGCGGGAGCAGTGGCCCACCGTACGACCGGGCCCACGTTACCGGAGCCTCATCCAGCAGCTCCTCCAGTACCAAGGGCACTTACTTCCCACCAGTGAGACATTCTCTCTTCCACACACACATACACACATGCATTGCACACACACCAAAACCATCCAGTAACGCAAGCTATCCACAGGGTGTTAGAAAGTCTGAAAAGTGCAAAATTATCTACATTTTAGGTCATAAAAAAGTACTCAAATGTCTTGCATCAAGTTATTTGAAGTTTCATTTTTTCCAACAAATAATCTTTCCAACCATAATTTTGAAATGCACCTTCTCAATTTTGATTGTCTGTCATGTATCTTACAACATGTTCAACAAATCCAGTTGTCATGTAGTTGCTATGTAACTACATTCCTGCTTCTGATGACAGTTAAACAAACTGTTAAACTACACATCAAAGGAAAGAAGTACTTCTTCCTCTTCCTCTTCCTGCTTCCTCAAAAATACGTAGATCTGAGAAGCCTGGAAATTTTTGGCCATAATAATTTTGGCACAAAAATGCTTAGAGAATTATGCTGTTGATTTGTCCATTTATACATACAGCTACAAATCTTCAAGTGTTATTTCCTTACATGTTCTGATATGTAAGAACCATGAATTATAGGGTTAGCTTTTACCTTTTTCCTCATGATAAAATTTGTTTATATATCTTGCTTCTATTTCAAGTCCAAATGAGATGTAAATCCTGAAGTGAATCATTTGCTTTTTCCAGATCCTGAACCCTCCTCCGTCCCCTGCAACGGTGCGCTCTCAGTATACCATGGAGTTTGGTTATTCCTCCAACAGTCCCTCAACACACCGCTCCTACAGGTACATCTCAAACACACACACACACGCCTACACACAGTTGCTTTGGCCTCAGCATAACCTTTTGCTGGGATTCTTTTGGGTGGGTATTTAACCTTATTTTTATGGTCCAATTACGGTTTGAGCAATGTTCGTCTCACACTGCGTTTTAAAGAACATTTCAACTGTGCAGGATTATAACTTAACTGTCCTTTGAGACTTTGAAGCTCCGTTCCCTCGGCATGCGGGTGAATTCCTGAAATCAGTAAGAAACCGGCTCCATTTTCCGCGTATATTTAAGAGAATGCCAGAGAAGCTGATCTGGTTTGAAATGTAATCAAACTGCATGATCGCAGCCTGCTGCACTGTAAGCTGGAGAGATTCCTCCAGCACATGCTAACACTTAAAACAACCCCTTTCTGTACACAGGGGCCCACTTTCAAAGAGACTCGGCTCCTTTTGTTTAGCTTTTCCTTGTACATTTTGAAATGACGACAGGCTTCACTGATTTGAAAACACACTTGTACTCTGTCGTGGGTTTGTAAAGCTTAGTGTTTTCTTCTCATCTGTGATCAAATGTTTTATTTACATCGAAAAAGTAAAAGTATGCCTGGAGTCCTGGGGAAAGTGGTAATCCATAAAATCCTATTTATTTTATTTTGTCTTCATCTTTGGTGTTAAGTGCTCATTGCTATGATGTTTTTTAATATTTGTTCATCTTTGATGCATTTCTCCGTAATCCCTTGTCAGTCAAACAGTGTGTCTAGAATTGTGATATCCTTTTTCTTGGATTTTCTATTGATGGAGTTTGTTCAGCCATAGTGGCTATCACTGCTAATACTAACAACCCATTGCAACAAATTGGAAATGGTCTGTTCAGCCAACCATTACTGTTTTATTGTTAAGCTGATGATAACACGGGCAATTTTTAGGGGCAAATTTAGGGCAAAATTTGCCACCAATTTCTGCTGGCAGTATGCTCTCATTGAAAACAGTTTATCAGTTGGAAATCTTGCAGGGCAAGATCAGAAAGCAACTTTTGCTGGTAACAGTTTCAACTTCAGCCAATCAGAGACAAGAAAACTGGTCAGGTGACCTCTCCTCCCCTACCGCAAAGACTTCAAATGACATTGGTAGACGGTGCAAAGTGGTAAAAACTGTAAATATCAAACAACTAGGAATAGTTGTGTTTTTATACATTTAAGCTAACTAGCTGTTAGCTGCTAGTTGAAAAGGTTATGGAAGAGTTTATTCTTCATTGTGAGCCTGTAAACACTTTAAGAAAGTGTAGTGGATAAAAAAAAAACGTATTAAATTATTTATTATTTATTATTATTATTTATTTATTATTTAATTATTTTCAGTAGAAAAACAGACCAAAAATGACAGCGATGGCAGCAGTCTCTGCCAGTTCATCCATTTCCACCTGTCAAATTTTTAGTTAGTATTGCCCATTGCCCTCTTAACCCATTGCCCAGTTGCTAATACTTATTGCCCGTTGCCCCCAAAAATTGCCTGTGCATTGATGCCAACTTAGCAATTTTGTTGCTATATTTAGCAACATTTCAGATTATCTTTCACAGAGACGGCCAGTCAGTTTGAGCAATGTCACTGTGTATTCTACGGTAAAACACAGGTTTACATCATTACGTAATGACATCATCACGCAATGACATCACAACCTGATTTACCAACCTTTAGCAAGAAATCAACCTGCCTGCAGCAACTTCCCATGAAAATTAGTTGGCAACACTGTGCCTGTGTATCATCTGCTTTACACCAGTAAATGTGTCTAGTAGAGGTTAGCGGTAGCATAGGCTAGTAGTTCCATGTTAACAGTGGCTTTGGATACTTTGCTTAGTTAGCCTGCTGGCTAGTTAGCTAACTAACAAGCCAAAAGAGCTGACCCTTGTCAAACTGGCTGCAACTCTTCATGTTTTGGAGTAGAGACATTTCAAGACACATGTAGCTAACTGTGTCACAGTAAGCTACATGTGGAAAAAAATCAACCTCATTGGGCCATTCAGTTTTACTTCTAACATTACTGAATCGACCTACAGCCACAGCACAACAACCTTTTTCTGGATATTATAGCCTGGTCGTCATAAATTCAGGCTTTGTCTGCACACGGTCAGTTCTTCAGCAGAACTCCACGATGGAGACAGGTGTAGTTGAAAGGAGATATTTGATGCAGCTGCAAAGCCTCCATTTAGGGCCGAATGATATGTTGTTTTTTTTTAAATCATATTCCACTTATTTTGACAGATACTGCTATAGGTGTGATTCACAATTTTAGCTGGAATGCTTCTATTTGCGTCATGATTTTCATTTTTGCCGGAAAAACTTAAAGTAACGATGATACATTCTCTTACATCAGTTCTGTCACATTTTTCCTGGAGTTGATGTAATTTTGGACTCGACCATATTGCAGTGATATTTTGGTGAATTGTTCAGCCCTGCCTCCCTTACATTAAAACATGGGTCCTGTCCTGTGCTTTTCTTTCCCTCCCTTCACAGCTACCGGCCGTACACCTACCGCCACTTCGCCCCGCCCACCACGCC
>OMKZ01033623.1:0-17783 GCA_900302535.1 Neoniphon sammara | reverse complement strand
AAAAAAAAAAAAAAAAAAAGCTTTTATGGCATTAAATTATCAGGCCGTAGCTCGCTCTCTCTTTCTTACTCCCACACACACTTTGTTCGTTGGGCTGTATTAATCTGCCTAGGTACAAGAGGAGACCGTGTCCAACATTGACCTATAAAGTGATATGCATGAAAACAGATAGAGTTGCATATTGTTAGAGCTGTGAGCCATCAGCACTCTATTCCAAGGCCTACGCAGTTCTGAATGGACTTCATCTCGAAAAATGATGTACCATTTGACTCACACCTGTGGCTGCTTTCACTTGAGATCTAAAGGGACCGGTGTTAATGATGCAGTTGTGATATCCTAGCCTGAGGAAAGTATGGGGGCGTTATAATACAACATCTGCAAAACAAATTGGAATGTAACAGAAAAGGACGTGTCACTTTGCAAAGATCATTATCAGCCTACAACGATGTAAAGAGCCCCCCGTCCTTCCTCCCTGTCTGTCTCTCCGTCTGTCTGTCTGTCAGCCTTGGTTCAGTGACAGAGGCGAGGCTGGGAGCCATCACTCCAGATGACAACAAAAGCCATCTGTCCCTCCGCTCATCATTAACCCTGCTGGCTGTGTCCTGGCCGCTGCGCTGACACAGATAGAGGATAGATATGGATGAGGCTCCCTGCTGAAATAACTGGCAAAGCCCTGACATATCCCGGCACAGGCGGACGATTCCATCATAAGCTTGGCACATTTTGTTGTAAGCAGTAATAGAACAATTCTTGACATTTGCTTTTTCCATAGCGCTCCAGTCAAACGGCCTGTAGAGATCGTCTTCCAGGCTGGAGCTGCTATGGCTGTATCTGTGAGGGTCCAAGGGTTTGTCTCTCAAGTGAGTCCCGTGATGTCTGGTGTACAGAATGGACTTGTTCTAATGAGTTTTATTACATTATCCTGTTGTGATTACATAATGTTGTACATAATGCGCTTAACTGCATTATTTAGTATCCTTTGTTATAAAAATCCAGCATGAAAGGGAATCCACTGTTGAACTACAGTAGTGTTTTAGGGTAAGCCATTCTTTTTCTATTCAGGTCCAAATGAGCATCCACCAGGTCCTGTTTTCATCCCAGAGAAGTTATCTGTTTGCTGTAAGATCATCGCTGTCTAATTACTGCTTTTGTTTTTAACCAACTCCCCCGAATAGATTAACTTTATTTCTATAGCTCAATTGATTTCAAAGTAGCACCCAAACAGCATGGCAGCGTGTAGTGGAAGTCTATAACACTGAAGTCTTGTAGGCTTGTCCAAAAATCAAACTGCAATTTGTTTTTCAGATGATACAGTTGAAAGGGGAGTCCAGCTGGGAATATTTACCCTCCATTATGGTGAACCAGGCCCAGCTTGCCTTTGACGTTTGGTAAAAAAAAAAGAAAAAAAAAAGAAAAGAAAAAGTTTTCATGGTGAGAGCCTTATTTCAAGGTTGTCAGCTTTTGATGACTGTAGCCTCCTTTTTAAGTGATTACATTCATGTAATGTCCGCCTTATCAAACAGCACAGAGGAGACACACACAACAAAGTTATGGCTTGTGAACCAGATTCAAACCCAAAAGTGTAACAAGTACATGAAAAAGCTTGTTGCTATCAGAGGCCCACACTTATTGATTAGTAATCCCTCTTAGACTTTAAGGGCTCCATTTTTAGGTACTCAGTGGTGCATGACTGCATCATGCACCATTGATTAGTCACATGGCACATGGCAACTGAGTTTTGTCAGTCAGAGGCGGGTGGCACAGCTATTACCCACTTGGAAACAGGGTGAGGCTTGTGTCAGTCATGACCAATCAGATCAGTGCTTTTCCCTTAAATGCAGTGTGCTCAAAGCCATGACGCACTGATAATGTTGTGATAGAGAAAACAGTCCAGAGCAGATCTGCCACCAAAGTTTCTCTTTAGAGGAAACTGATGTCCTTGTGTGGGAGGTGCAGAATCGCCAGCACCTTAAATTAGATTTGCTTGGGAGGAGATAACACATTTGGTTACTGTGTTGCTCTGGTCCTAGGAGAACTGCTGCCCAATGTAGGAAACAGTTCAGTTGTATTAGGCGAAAAGCCAACAGAAGTTGGCTGCAAACTGCAGGGACAGTTTGGCCAAGAGAAGGGGAGCGTCCACCAGCCAGTCCTGGACATCTATAGAGGATGCTGCCACAGTCCCCACTCTGTGCGTCATGGCTGACAACCAAGCACAGAAGTGACAGTTTCATGTTTGGTTGACACTCATTCAAGTACTGATGCACTGGTGTATATAGTTTGAATGAAAATGGTTGTATCTTATTTTTTTCTGCCTGCAACATAGTCAAACTGGCCAATGTGTCATTTGCAAAAAGGCTGTTAAGCTTTGGAATAGGATCTGTTCATGTGTGCACTGCTTGGTAAAGCCAGGAACAGAGCACAGACCATGACTGCACCTTCTGCCATGTGTTTTTTGACGTGGTCTGAGCAGGTGGACAATGCCAGCGCAAATCCCAAAATTGTTATGAACTGCTTGATTGTTGCTGACACACCTCCTCCCCTCTCCTCCCACTTAAGCATAGTCAAGTTCACGGCAAGTCAGTAAAATACAAAACACGTAGGCAAGAAAAAATACCTGTGTAACCTCAACGAAAATGACACTACAGTGCTACAAAGCCCCACACTCCACTAAGCAAAGGAGTCTGACAGGAGCAAGCTGTAAGATATAGAAATGCAAGAAAAAGTCATATAAGAAAGCCTGGATGAAAGAGATGTATGAATCATGGAACTGTTAATTGATATTTGCTCAACAAACATAACAGAGCAAACTGGGAAATGTAGAAATACAAATAATGAGATGTGGATAGGCTTTCTACAGTACATCCTCTTTATCTCCCGACCAAACTCTGATTTATACATTTTTATAATCTGTTTTATCTGAGGCCGTAATATGTCATTAATGACAAAAATGTACTCAGAGAGATCCAACTTTAGAGAGTTCATGTTACAAGCCAACAGGGCATCTACTCCATCAGCACTGTCCATTTCAACTTTCTGAGTCTAATGCGCAGACAAAGAAAAGCTCTTTCCCATGACAAAAATGCCTTTCACAGTGGGAAGAATTGTTTTAATATTTTCATCAAGTGAAACGAGCTAGTGCTAGTTTCAAGCTGACAACCGGTTGTTTTCTGTGAAGCTGACCATTATCAACTATCAAGCGTCACATCAGTTGTACGCAATTTTCAATAATTCAGGACAACTCGGCTAAAAGGCAAAAGTCAAGAAGACCCCAGGCAGCATGCTTTCCCTGATTTTTGTCTCAGATGTGATGAATCTTGCATCCACATGTGCTTCATGATTCATGGCTAGACGGTCAGTCAGGGCGCAGTGTGTGCCGCGCTTGCTGCTGGGTACGGCGCAGCGCTGTGCAGATACCCTCTTGTGTTGTGGAACGCAGGGGACAATGAATGGCGGAGGGCTGGAGTTTACATGTCCTGTCTGAAAGCCTCTTTACAGGACAATTCCAGTGTGAGTGATAGCCTTTAAACTGGTATGTATGATTAGTTCACATTACCACCTATCATTTTTGTGTGTGTGCTGTAACTAATTAGATATTTCAGCATTTCCTTGTTTTTATGTCGTTGTAGTCATAAAGAGATTTCACCACCTAGCCTAGCTCAAACTTAACTGTTGTCTCTAATAACATCTGCCCAAGATAACAAAATCCTAGATGTGGCAATAATGTTTGTAAGACAGTATAGTAAAGAGGCACTACTTTCTGATGGACGATTCCATTTTGGTCAACTTCGAGGACAAGAACATGATGATAAAGCAAAAAGATTTTTGTTAAACACCCACTCCGCTTATAATAGTGTTTTTCTGTTTTTTTTTTTCACTACTGCACTGATGTATTCTATGTACTCGGCTTGTCATAGAGCATTGTTTTTGCTTCATGGTGTTGCACTCACAGAAATCAGGATTGACACAGGCCACATAAGTTTGTCAACCTAACCAATCATAGCCTCAGTATCTCGCTATCTATTCACATATTTAGCCAATGCAATAGTAGTTGACCAAGTTCACTAGATGCCTTTGTCCAGAGACTTTCTATGGTTTTCAAAGCGATTCTTCCTAACGGGGCATCTGGGTGTTTATCTTTACCAGGTAGGTATTGTTAACTGTTATCAGAGCTGGCGATCAGGGCCGAGGTTTATCTAGCTAACATTAGCAAAACACAGCTGACTGATAACATGTTATCATGTTATCTATGTTTCAGCTATGTTTCTAATGTTGTAAAGTGTAATACATTAAAAAAAATGGATGAAGCATCGAGAATGGATTGATGGATATTTGAATAGAGGCGGGGAATATTTGCATATTCATAGATGTGCAAGGTGTAGAGTTACATCTAGGCCATTTTAAGGCATGAAAGGATTTTTTTTTTTTTTTTTGTGGAAAAAACTTTTTTAATATGTAATTTTATTGCACAGGGAGGAGTTTTAAGGGTTTAATCAATTCCAGGAATGGGTCTTTAAGGCAGCATGTTTACTGTGATGGATTACTTTGCTCTGGCTTTATTCAAGTCTTCTACAAAAGGTTTCAGCAAAGTAACCGTACATCTACTTGAGTAGGACGTTCTAGCAGAGCAGCCTTCACAGTTGTCCTAAGCTTTTAAACAGACTTTTAAATTTCTGCTTGTGCATGGTATAATCAAACCTACAGGACTAGATACTGTGTGTAAATGAAATCGAAGCAAACACTCTGAGGTGGGAAGAAGGAAATTCCCAGTTTCCCAGTTTCCATTTGTCTTGGATGTACCACACAGACTGAGGGAACAAAATGAACAACCAGAAACACAACAAACAAGAACGAGGCAGAAGCGCAGAGACTCAGTGGTCATGGATATTTTTATAGAACTAAAAGTCCAGTTAAATGCTGATAGAGTGTGGTCATTTAAAATATTTTGAAAAGTAGAAACAGTAGTATGCCTTTACTCTGTCAAACTCAGTACTCATTCTCTGCCGCTGCAGGCTGTGCAGTCGCTGTTGTTGTCGATGCAAGTCACACCTCAGCACCATCCCAGCATCCACCTGTGTTTCTTCATGGTTCCCCATGGTGGTTGCAATTGATCTTTCCCTGCTTTTGCTTTGGCTGCCTTTAAATTAGTCTTTGCGGGAAGTGATACAAAACAGAGCCTTGACACTGGAATAAAGCAGGTATTTACAGTTGTTGTTTTTTTCTATAAAGTGTTCATGTTCAATATGTGAGGTGTCTGACTGAATTCATTTTATTTCTGTTAGAAGTGTATAACTATGGGACATTGTGAAATGGCTTAGTCTCAATCAAAAACAAAATGTACTCTCAGGTAATAAAAATATGTAATGATTTAGAGCAAGCATTCTGAATGTAGCTTTGGTAATAATATAGCAAATATAGCAACACGCAGTCAGAGTAAAGTTAAGTATTCTGAGCAGACAATACTTTCCCCTACATGATGAGATGAGATTTTTTCACAGACAGTAAGGAAAGACTGTGGATTGGCTATATTCTCTCCCGCAGCACTGCCACTTTCTTCTATCAGAGTTGTTTTCTGTGCAGACGGCAATTTATGAAAGTTCAGACCAAAGTCCAAAGACGGAGACAAGAGGTAAGATCCTCCACCCACAGTTATTACCCGCGATACAGGATATTGTTTCAGCTGTCAGACGCCGCTAACCAAGTAAAGCTGCTAACAACATGGTGTGTGCAAAGCTGAGATACACTTTTGATAGCCACACACAGCACACTGCTACTTTTGCTTCCGATGAGTTTGCTGGAAAAGTTCAAGAGGAGAGAGAATGGAAGAAGTGAAGAGAAGTCCTAATGAAGACAATAAAGGAGGAGATGAAGGACTCGAGAGCAGCCCTAATAAAGACAGGGAAAGAGGCGAGTGGAGAAGGAATAAATGACAGACAATGGAACGAGACAGAAAAAAAATCGAAATAATCCACATATTCTTAAAAAAATGTTCCTTTCATCATCTCATGTGCAAGACCCACCTATGGGGAACGACCTCTAGTAACGACCCTTGCAGGAGCATCTCACCACACCAAAGCTGGCTTTGACAGAAAGCATCCTACTGTACAATATGACCAAGTAGGCACCGCCTTCCTGTAGGATATGTAGGACCCTGCAGAGCGACTCCTCCTGTTCAGAGTTCCTCGTTTAAAGGACTATGTTTTTACATGTTTTAGCATATTTACTACAAATTGTGTATGCTTTTCCATTACTGCCAACCATTTCCAAAGAATACCATATTTTTTTTATAGATTTGAATGTGTTTTCCCTTCGTTCCAGGTAGGGAAGAGATAAGTAATAGCCCTTGGTTTATTTTTGTTAAGATTGTGAAGGTTAATGCCTACTTTGTTTTTAAAAATCTAAATGTCTTATGGTGTGTTCACATGCTGCTGGGAAGTTGTAACATCTGGGCCTCTGAAGTTGCCTGCCAAACAGCATTGCATTCACATGCTTGAACATTGGGAAAAGGATGATGTGGATATGGCGTCTCGTTTTAAAGAAAGTTGTGATCATAAATGAGGACCACAGGTTGCAGCACTGTTGCACTATGGGTGCAATAGGGTTTTATGGCTGGTGTGAGGACTGTTGGCCTGAAAACGAGATCGTAATGGACCTGTCAAAATCAGGCCATGCTTGTATGTATAGATATGGTAGCCAGAGTGACTACTGATATACAGTTGTCAGTTCTTGGTATTATGGGGATCTAGGAATAAGCTTAAAGGCCTAGAAAAATAGGCATAGAAATGCTCAAGTATGATCAAATTTATAGACATAAGATATAAGGTTGTTTTTTTGTTTTTTTTCTCTTTATTATTCCATTCTATTTTGTTTAACTTTAAAGTACATTGCATTGTACTTGATAGTACAAACTGTTTTATATAAATAAGGTTTGGTTTGGTTAAATGCAGGTGTTTAGTTAGTGGCTTTGTCTGCATTTGGTGATGCGAGCTGTGATTATAGGACAGTCGAACTTAATGTTTGGTCTTCGATGGGAGGTGCCAAATTGTCAGCCCCATGACATACCTGCGCTCACACACTTAACCCTGTAACATTTAGATAAGGTGGCTGGAGAATAGTTCTGCCTTGGCTTATGGCTCTCTATATTTATGACTATGTTGACTGATGCCTTCTGCGGTCACCGTTTGTGGGTCAGTACATCATTCTGTTGGACAACTGAATTGGACTTCTGTGTGAACGCTTACCCTTGATTGTGGCACACAAGACTGTCACATAAATTTTGTGTCTTGGTAAAGGCAAAAAAAAAAATGAGATTGAAGATTTAGCTACTGTTCAAAATGGAACATATCTGACACCAAGCTAAAATTTACAACGTTACACCACTCACTGCTATTTTTACAAAGCTAAATTGTCATTTTTGCAAAGGTGAATCAAATGAACCAGTTCCAAATCGATTGCCGACTGTTGGACAGCCTGAAAGAACTGAGGCGGAGTAAAGAATCAGTCTTCCCACCGCTACACAGAACAAGCCATCAAAGCACTTTCAAAACATTTGCTGATCATTTAATTTGTCCTTCAGATGAATAGTGTTACTCTCCGCTCTTGCAACCGTCAAGTTTTTATATCTATCCCAACAGAGTCATAGTAGAGAATGTATTAGCATCTTAGATCAGAAGTAAGAAATTCTGTATATGCATTAGTAAGAAAGGACCACGGTACAGCAGGAAGTGTCTTTTTGTACCTTGAAGTTGGTTCTTTCTTTGCCCTGCCGAGGTATCACTAGTTCTGCTGAATATGTTGAGCATCTAAGCACCATTTACTGTCTTTAGAGGTTGAGAGCACAGTGGCACTGTTTAGACAGGACGCCTACATACCTGCACAGCTTAATCACACCCCAGCTATGTCACAAAACATGTTCTTTTCCAAACTACCATTTATAGTCGCACTAAAATAATAGAATCCTGCGTGGTAAACAGTGATGTCTCAGAAAACAAATCCACACACACACACAAAGACACAGCCCAAACTGCCTCAATAGCTAGAGGCTTTTTATCAGATCGGTCAGTGCAGAGTGCTGCCATGCTGGAGTACAGAGGCGTTGAGCTTCTCACTTACAGGCCTATTTTTAATAGTGATTCACCTATTTCCCTTTTGTATTTAATGGACTGTGCTGATTAGAGCACTGACTGGGCTCTAATCAGCACAGTCAGCGCTGATTAGAGCTCGCTATTAAGGAAATGACTGGCCTATGTGGAGACAAATTCCAACACGAAGATAGAGACAAGATGATGGATTTGGCCGCTGTTAAAAAACTGAACACGTCTAACTCCAAATGAATGCTGATAATGTTACACAGATTACGATTTGGCATACCTCTGATTGAACATAGGGCCTATACATTGTTTTAAGTTTAAGTTTTAAGTTTTGAATATGGTTGTGGTATGTAGACAGATCACTGGATATTTGCCATTATGTCTTATAGTATTAGACATAATAACATAAGATGTTAATGCCTTATACATGAAAAATTATGGTCATAATTGTATCACCTCTGCACTGTAAATCACATAGCTTTGGATATTTCTGCTGTGTTGATTGTATTTCATTTTTATCTAATTTTTTTAGATATCAAAGTAAGCTTTTGCACTTGTAGATGTTTGTTTCATATGTTCAAGAGTCAAACTGAAATCAGTCAAGGTTTTATCAGATGCCCACGTATGTTAATTTTGGTTTTCGGAAAATAAGCCATAATTACTCTTAGTTTTATGCGGCCTGCATGTGCATCTTCACTCAGACCGAGGTGGACTGACAGACTAACTTGTTGCTGGACATTTATTTCAACACTTATGATGTTTCCTGAGGCAGTTTAGAACATGGAGCACAGAAACTTCTTGCAGTATTTATCTTCGTCAGACCAGATTTCAGATTAGTTTAACATTTTGACTGTGGCCCTGCAGGACGTGTCCATCGCATCAGATGGTTCGTGATGGACACACTCAAAGTTTTAAATCCCTCTTAGCCGATTTGGGTCATGAAGTTGTGTGGCATGAAAATTTTGTGTGTACTGAAGCATTTCACAGAGTTCATTGGCGACTCACTGAAATTTTCAGGGACCCACTTTTTTCGCTTGGCTGTTGAATTCTGCTTGGTGGTTTAAGTTTATGTAGTTTGTCTTTTAATATCATGGGTGCATAGAGGTAAAGGGTAAAGCATAGCTGGGGAGACTGATCACATCTAAGCTAATGTCTCCCCATTCACACACCCAATTTGTAAATCCACATAGTCAGCCAAAGGGAGCTGAGAATCTTCCCAATTTTTGCACGCTGTTCCTCTCTCCCTCCACTTTGAATCTCTCTTGAAGTGTTTGTCATTTTCTGTATATCTCCTCCCATGCACAAACACACATTTCAAGTAGGAAAACTGTTAGTTGAATGATGAATTATTTATGTGGCGTACTGAATCTGATCTTTTATAAGAAGCTATGTAGGAAAAAAACAACAGGAAAAGGAACAACCAGCACTCCCTGTCATGAGAAGAGCTCTTGATTGGCCATCAGTGCGGTGAACACCCAGTGAAGCATTCTCATCGTGTTGCCTCTCCACCATATTGACAGTACTTGGCAGAAGGGCCTGAGAAATTGACTTGCCAGTAAGTGGAGTGAGGTGAAGTGTGTCTGTGTCTGTCTATGTGTTTGTGAGAGAGAGATTCATGAACCCATGTTTGACCCGTACCTATATTGTGAGGTACAAAAGGCAGAAGAGGTTGAAAAATGTGCTACTATAATGAATATAAAAGCGCTCTTCCCAAGTGACTGTAACTACTGTAGATAAGAATATTCATTCCTCTGAGATTGTTGCAACACATTGCCAGTTATTTAATTAGCTCAGTATAAATAGGAACAAAAAAATTGTCAGGTTTTAATTAATGCACTGATAATTATTCTCTCTCAGAGAGAGGTGTCTGGATTTTGCTGTTGCAGCAACAAACGAACTGTTGGTGTAATTCCACACATCTATTTGTTGTATTTAAAATATTGTCTTCAATTGGAAACTCTTTATTGCCTGTCTTCCAACAATATAGCAAAGAAAAACATAAAAAGAAAAAAGAGACATACAAAAAATAGGCCTGCACTTTACTCGGCTCCACTAATGAACAAATTTATTAGCACTCAGCCCATTGGAGAACTGATGAATTCCTAAAGCCTATCTGGGGAGCAGAATACGCTGTGCAGGGTCCTGTTTTTCTTTGTTTTGGATTCTGCACAGCACCTGTTGTTGAAGATTAGGATCTAGGTGTTTTCACTCTTCATAAAAATAATTCATAACAGGGGTATTTGATGCAGAGGAATTTTGCTGTTACACCAAATTGGCATTAAAGTCACAGTGAAATGAAAAATTACTTTTTTCATTGCCAGAATTTCAGCTACTTAACACTAAATGCCAAAGAATTTACTATTTAATTATTGTATTTTTGTATCAAAATCACATTACTTGTATAGCATGGAAAACCACTGTATCTTCAATGGTGACTTCATGCTGAACACTGTCCATGTGAACAAAAATTTAACCAGTAAAAACGTCCCATTTTTGAACGATCACGCCCCTCCCATCAAATAAATCTTGCTGTCTCTGATCTGCCATTGGTTTACACTTTTGAAAAATGCCTCTCCACATTAAGCCCCGCCCCAACAACCTCTTCATTGTCACTTAAAAGCAAAGCGGTACTGTTCCACCTCCATACTGATTCGGGCATCTGAGCAAATTCCAAGTGAATGAGCGGAGTGGGAAAATTAGTTTGTTGTCGTGGCGCACTCTTTGTGCCGAGCAGCATTGTGTGGGTCCAGTCGTGTTTGGAGCAAGTTTAACCCCCCGCAAGGTTCTCTGTTTGGTCCAGTTGGCCCAGTCTCCAGCCCTGAGCTGATCAGGGTAACGACCTCGGCGAGAGCAGAGCAGAAATCAATATGACAGCCCCAGGTGTTTATGATGTGTGGATACACTCTCTGGCCCTTGGCTGATGGAGGCTACAGTGGATCGAGAAAACTCAGGTTTTTCGTTTTTACAATTCTATCTCTCAAAGGAAGTGCTGAAACTCCATCTTGTACAACTTTATACCACCGTCTTCATTATACGCCGCGCTTTTACAGTGACTGAGAAGAGCTGATCAGACCAAGTGGTTGAAACTCGACGAAAGTAAGAACAAGTACACTTTGAGTTATGTCTGTATCATGTAGACTGAACTCTCCAACTTATTTGCAAGGAGTTTGCTTCCACGTTTGACATTTCGCAGTGCCGCCTGGCTGACAAAACCACAAACTGTGAAGCATATCTGAAAGGAGTATCTGACCCAGACATACATCAACCAGAGAAACCGCAAGTCTGGCAACTGTTCTTAACAAATACAAACAGGGTGAAAAGGTCAACAGACTGTGGGCAGGAGGTAAGTTGGTACTCTGACTGTTGAGAGACCATCCAAGTGTGTACAGCTTCACAGAGCTGCTGCATAAACTGTCCGTGTGTCCTCAGCGTGCCCTGTGTTGATGATATACTGCATGGATGGCCCTCTTTGGCACTTCGCCAATAGGTAGCCACAGGTCCTGCCCCCTGGTGGAGGCCAGGCAGACCTGCAGCTGGATCATATTAAGCTGGCCAGAATGGCAGTCACCTAGAGGGAAGAGTGATTAATGGAACCAAGGGCTGGAACACCACCATATTACATCCCGGAGAGCTGAGGGGGGTGTGGACTGTGTGTGTGGAGGGTAGTGGGTATGTGGAGAGATTTCATTCCCCATCAACTCCATCTCAGTGCTCAACTCTACCTTTGTTGGTTCACGGATTAATCGTCTAGAAATAAAAGTGAAGGAAATTCAGTTGAGCAGCGATGCTTTGGCAGTATGGAGCTGTATGCATCTATCTTTTTCTTCATCGAACAAATCAGCCCTAAATCACATTTTTCACCAGTAAACATGGTCATATTATTTCAGTATATTGAATGACATTGATCATGCACTTCTACATTTTCCAAATATAGTCCTGCACGCTTTTCAAGGGCCAGAAAATCACTGTTGCCCTGATCTCAACGGGGTGAACCGTTCAACCAGGTTGCACTTCTGGCCACACCTCAGTCAGTGATGTCAAGACAGGTCTTTGCCTTGGGCAATATGACATGCTTTGCAATCAGAAAACTGTTACCACCCTGAACTAGAAGTGGGTGATCCGTTGTCACAGACACAGACCCATTCACTTCTGTGCTCTACCCCACTTTTTCGAATCTTTCAAAATTGTTTGTGGAAGATACTATCTGAAAGCATTGTGTTTATATACTTTTTACAATTTCATGATACCCTTTGGTGCTTTGTGCTCATTACTGTGGTGTTTTTGCAGAGCACTGTCCACAGACCTGTCAATAAAACTGTGTCCAGTACTTATTGTTTTTTCCTTGGATTTTCTGTCAGTGAAGTTTGTGTTTCTGTATGTGGCGCTCTTCCCTCCATCTGTTCAGTCATGGAGGCTATCACTGCTCATGCTGACTATCCATTTATTTTCTGTTTATTCCAAACAAACCACAAATGTGAAACGCATCAGGACGTGAAGAAAACTTTAACAGAGCTCCTTAGAAACAAATCACTTTGCAAACAAAAAATAGGCGGTTTTCAGTCTGTAGCACTTTATTTTGATTTATCTGATAGTGTGCCATTATTACTGCAGAGACAAACTCCATTCCACTCATAACTCCCCATGGCAATGTAATGTTTGATGCAAATAATGCCTGTCCTCGTTCTGAACTTCCCCCTTTTGCACGCTGGGGGACGTCAATCATCCTCAGAGTCCACGAAATACGAAAAAAGTAAGTCAAAACAAAAACTGAGAATTTGCTCTCATCACACAGACATTTCCTGTTCTGCTCAGAGAGAGAGAGAGACACGAAATGCCTGCCTGGAAAGCCTCCCAAAAAAGGATTGCAGGATATATTATAAACACAGTTATTTCCCCCAGCAAAAGAAACATCTTATACCAAGGCAGAGTTGCATAATAAGCCAAACAGACTGCAGGCTACATATTTACACAAACAGGGGTCGTAAAAACAGCCCTCCTGAGTCATTGGTGCTCAGGGCAAAGTGCTCTCAAGGAAGCAGATTTATTTGGCTTCATTATGTTTGCATGGCGAGGCTAGCGCAGCAATCATTTGTATTAGACACTTTTCTGGCCCATTAAACCTCATTACATATTGATCCTGTTCCTCAAGATGATAACGTACCACTCATTTCCACCGGTTCAGTTTCCACCTTTTTATACTGCCGTTATTCATTATGTGTCACTGAGTGTCTGTTATTTGGAGATACATGGCGTAGTTTTTGGATTGCAGAAGTGTATGTAACAGCTCCTGTCAGGATACATTTCTTGCGCTGCCTGTTCAGCAAATACACAAATTCAGGATTGTCTTTGACCCTCAAGGAAACATCTATAGTGTGTTTTTTGGCCGGTTTGAAAGTATGCCATGTTGACTTTAACTTATCTGGCAGTCACCTCTCCAAACAGACTATAAAACTGAACTAATGCCTTCACAATGCTCACAGTCATAAAGAGAAGCCAATAGCCTTGCTGTATTTGACTTCTTCAAATTGAACAAAGAACCCAGTGAAGGATTGTGTTCTCTTTTTTGCCCTCAGATAAGGGGGTGCTGGACATAATTTGTATTAACTGGAGGGTATCGGGTTTTAAAATGCGAATTCAGCCAAGTAGGACAGTGCTGGAGCGATGGAGTGCTGCGCTGTGCTCAGAAGAACTGTCCCGTTTCCAGACAGACTGCTCTGTACATCTGGATATGTAATGGATACATCTCTGTATACTTCTGTACATATCCTCTAGACTATTATGTGCATTTGCTGCACATTTGCACAGTTACCCTGCTTGCACAATCTCTTCTGTATCTCTGCATCTGATCTGCTCATATTTACTAATATTTTGCGGTTTAAACTTGTACACGTATTGGTACATTCTGTTCATATGTTACTCCCATCTGTGAGTCTGAAATGCAGGTACAGTAGTGATACACATTTACATATTTGCATTTGCACATGGTGCACAATTGCCCTTACACTGAACAGTATACTTGGGTATCTTCATACAAGTACATCTGTGCAACTCTTGGTAGCAGTCCAAGAATACTGTTTACCTTTGATACCTTTATTTACTGTAGCAACGTTGCTAATTGTATTGCTATGTACATCCTACTTGCTGCTTTTTGCTATTTCCATCTATAACCCAGTCTTTGATTTGTATGGTTTTTTAACTTTGGTTCTGCTGAGGCAACGATGCAATTTCCCTGCAGGGATCATTAAAGTTTCATCTCATCTCACCTCATCTCATCTCATCTCATCTAAACCCATTTCAACGTAGCCTCCCTCTTAAATTGCTGGCTGGTTGTCCTCCACAAAGTGCATCACATCAACAATGTCCTTCAGAAAACTTGTTTTTCCAACAAATCAGCTTTTTAGGTAATTAAAAAAAACTGAGTTTTGAATTTATACCCTGATTCTAAAATGCATTTGCAGCGGTTTGGCTTTGCCTTCTGGTTCTGAAATATTTTCTACATGTGATGACAATGTCTGCTCTGAATCATAAAAATCTGAAGTATAACACAGGAGCTCCATGTGAAAGGTGCACTTTGGGGACCATTGGGGACAATATTAATTGTGATTTTGCACAGAGCAACATTGCATAATTGTGATATCACATCACACATCACACTGAAAAATGCAATATTCAGTCATCACTTCTGTTGTAGATCAGCTGGCATGCTCACTGGTTTGCCAATAGAGTTCTACAGCTCAGTTTAGACAGAAAAAAGGACTGTTTCTGTTGCCTATCCTCTGCCCTGGCTGTACCAGCTGAGTAGTTTCCTCCTAGCCTGTCAACTTGCTTCACCCTCAGCCTTTGTTGTTTATCCACTGCATGATCAGCTGCCGACGAAACAGTATGCAATGATTTCGTGTGCATGACAGGGACATGAGCGCAGTGACAACCCCTCAGTGGTCCTTCTCACTGTCACAAGGGCGAGGTCTCTGTCACAGGCCACCTGGCTTCCCTCGGGGGACGTAATTTATGATGCTAATGAAATGTGAGCATGCATAGGCCATCGGAAAGCAAGTGATGAATCCCCTAGACTGAGCTCGTCATCCATCACAGGGCTCCCCCCTCCTGAGTGGAAGCCTACTGGAGGCCCAAGCCTGTTCTCCTCTGATTAATGTTTGGACTGATGCACCACCAAGATTATCTCTTTTGATTGTGTCATCTCTTTGTTATTGCCGCTGCAGGCTCTCTCCGATTAGATCATGGACTCGGGGCTCGTTTTTTTAATACAAAGTCATTGTGAGAAACATTTGACTTTGCCTAAAGAGGAATTAAATCATCAAGCAGAAGAACACATCCGCTGCTGCATTGCAAGACGGTTTTGTAGCATAGAAAGTGCACCAGAATTTTCTGTTGCTATTCCCCTATTATTCAACCTTGCTTATTTTCCATTAGAGGAAAGTTTAGTTACATGCCAATTATGCCAGATAAGTACCATTGTTTAAATGCAGATTGGACCCATTTATTTCTCTCACAGAACATTTAAACAGACAGTGGGGATTTTTGCAATTACATTTATCTGAAAATGTCCGTTGCTTTGTACACTGGAAAGTAATTTTGCTCAGTGGAGATTTGCTGCCACTGCTACAGCTGTTGAATTTAAACAGTCTTTTTAGCTGTGTTTGTTAAAGCCCTGCAGTGTGTTTCTGTCTGGAAGTTTTTACCCCCTAGAATAGCTCCCCCCCCCCATGCCAGTAGACAAATTTCATGCAGGAAACGATGCAACCAGAGACACCATGTAGTATTTGATGCTGCAGGGATAGCTTTCTCTTTTGTCTTGTGACCATGTGCCAAGTTATTTTTGTCCTTTATGTGCAGGGAAAATAGTAGTAATGTCACTTTCCTTTAACTAGCTTAAATGCAGTCATGATGTCTTTGACAGAGAAATTAGGCTCAGAATTCTGTATTGAAATAACATGTTGATGTAGTTTTCCACATGATTCACCATTTTCATGCCTCTTGCTCATTACCTTGTTTGTGCTGTGCAGTTAAATCAGGGACAACACAAAAGTGCCACACATAACCAGATGTTCATTAAAATAGGAAAAATAACAGCTTTGGTGTTGACCCTGTATTTTGTAAGGCATGTTCATTCATTCAATCATCAGGGAAACACCCTAGACTAGCCTTCATGAAGCTCCCCTGTTTCCTTGGACTCACGGTTTTACTGGATGGAGAGAATTTTCCCCAGGGAAACACATGCGAAAATGAGTACCTGGCAAAATATGTAGCTCTCAGATGCAATATGGAATCTAACCACTGAAGACTTGAGACTTATACAGATCATCAAGTATTGGATATAAAACTAGTACAAAGACTCTGCTTGAAGAATTTGCCATTGGACAGCAATGTACTTGGGTGTTTACCCAATGGTTTGGAGAAAAGTCTGATATTCCAAACATGGCCCATGGATATATGAATTACTTAGTTGACTCAAGAAACAGGCAGGTCTTCTGGGAACATGACACCTGGTATCACGTTAAAAAAACACAGTTGTCTGTTGGATCTTGAACAAAACTCTAACCTACCTGTTTCCATTCCAGTTCCATTAAAAAGTTTAATTTTCCATCACATTCGGGTGGACAACTAGAGAGACTGATGACAGCCGGTGAGTAGGTCTTATTAGCTTCTCACCTTCTTCCACAATAATCAAGGACCTTCCTCCAGGCTTTCTGCTCTGTGTGGAGAAGAAAGTCTGAGAATGAGGTTACCTTGGACAGGTCAACAGTCCATCACAGGGCTAACACACATACAACAGCTCTCACATATTCATGCCTGTGGGCAATTCAGAGCCCTCAGTTCACCTGAGCTGCATGTCCATGGACTGTGGGAGGAAACCCGAGCGCCTGGAGGAGATCCGTGCAAACACAGGGCGACCATGCAAACTCCATACAGAAAGGACCAGAGCCGAAATTTAAACCCTTGATCTTGTTGCTGTGAGGTGACTGCTGAGACACCGTGCCTTTATAAGGAATAAAACCCTATAAATTAACGAATTTCTGAAGCATAGATGGGGCCTCAACAGTGGTAGTTATAGAAAAATGTAAATAATACACCAGCTATGCAAGATTACTGGCTGACCAAAAGCCAGAGCATATACTGTTACTGTAAGTGTGTGACGATAATTGAAAGCCAGGGACAAGAGCAAAGAGAGGGCGCAAGCAAATGAAAGGGACTCTTCTTCCTGCTTGAACTTGCGCTGAGAGCTTCATTATGTGGCTACAGACAACATGCACCAGTCTGCTCAAACACTTATCTTCTTGAGAGGTGACTATAGATAAATAGATACAATAGATAAAGACGAGAAACACCCAGATACGGAAGGGACCACATGCTGCAAATGCTAAGACCTGGTTTAGAAGCCCGAATGCCACAAGCGCAAAGTGTGGATTTTAACCTGCCGAGCCACCAAGATGACGATCTTAATATTGTCAGCCCTTGCATGTATACAGTATCTTCTTCCATGTGCCTGCACGCCAGGATACATTTGGATGAGCGTTTCGGTAATTGGATCAGAGCGGTGAACTAGTTAGACCGCTGTTTGAACATCCTTCTCCTCGTATCAGTGGTTACGGTTATCCAAGCAGCGCTGTTCCAGTTCCCCCAGCACAGAGTGGTCCCTGAAGTGAGTCTGCGCGAAACAACCCTGCCAAGACTACC
>OMKZ01033621.1:0-22554 GCA_900302535.1 Neoniphon sammara | reverse complement strand
ACCGGTCACTGTTAAGAACAAAGCCTTGTGTACATATAATAAAACTTCAGGGACAAAGGAGACACATCGTGGTCTTTTTTGCATTCCCATTCCTTGGAGAGTTCTTGGTGATCATTTCCAGGCATCATGAAACAATATTGATTTATCCTTAAGGAAGAAACAAGAACCTCTAAAATAATAATAATAATAAAATAATAATAATTACTCTTAACACTGAATGATTAAAGCACCCTGTCAAGAAGAATAAAATCTACAACACTGATTAAAGACAAAAATTTGCTGTTTTGAAGTCATTGTCATGCTTTTCCATTAACAATACCATTCATCAGTCTCTATAGAAAATCCCTGTTGACTAACAATATTTCAAGCATGCACCCTTTTGGATTTCTAGCCTTCTCATAAGTAAGTTGGAAGCAGTTACAGATGATTTTTTAACAAGTAGTTCCCTGCAAAACTTGTTTATTGCTGGCACAATTGTTAACAATACATGCCTACAGGAAAATGCATTTTACATGCGCGCGCTATTAAGGCTGTTGAGTATTAAAATAGTACATGTTCACACAGCACTTCTCCTCGTTTGCTCGAGATGTTCGGCTGAGATAGAATGAGGTTCCCTGCTATTCGAGTTAAGACAGCGGCTGACACTGCAGAGGCAGAGACTCAGCGCTGTACCTCGTTCAGTCCTAATGCTTCAGAATAGTTTAACTTCTGCAGTCGACAGGATGTCCCAGTGGTCGAAATCACCAGTGGCTTTGGAACCAAATTAAAATGAAGTGCTGACAACTGTGGCACAGTCTCACACACCTAATGATACATGTTCCACTACTATTTGCAGACCAGTGTGGGCTCAAAAGTCTGCAGGGATGACATTTAGTAAGCGTGTGCATGTGACATGCTCTATTAAGCATACGGGGAATATCTTAAAGGCAAAACAATGAAGTTTAGCGTGAAAAGTAAGCTTACATATAGGCCTTACTGTGCGGATGCCCACTGCATTGTTCTACTGACAAAACGAGAGTGTTTTACCCTTCTTGGACAGCCTACAAACAGCGAAACAAAATCCCTATATTGTCATGTGCATTCAAATCTCTGCATTTATGCTACAAATCAACCCACCACCTGCGCCCCCCTTTTAACTCATCTCCAGCAGAGAGTGAGAGAGAGATGGCAAAGATGTGAGATTTTGTTGGACGCGTGCCCTTTCAAGATCCAGATCTGTGAAATTCTGCAAAGTCCTCCAAATTAGAAACAGTTGTTCAACGGCATTGCCTTGTTGTTGTAGCCGTTTGTCAGACCAGCGCGGGTCTGTTTTCTGCAGAGGAGATAAAGTGAGGTAGAGAGCTGATTAGAACAGAGGAGTAGCCAGACCTCAGCAGCTCTCTCAACAGGAGATGTGTTCTAATTAGAGTGCGTGCTTCATGTCTTACTGAGGAGAATAACAAGCCTCATCCCGCGGCTGCCTCAAGATGAACCTGGCTGTTACATCCGCAGCAAACCAAAACACATCTGATGTATCAACAACCCCTGGACTACAGACCACACCTGGGCCGACACGCCACGCATTAGGATTCTGAGGAGGTTTACATCATGTGGCACAACTCTCTCAGCAGCCCGGCTAAGCTGTACCAACAAACCAGTAGGGTAGTTGGGTTGACTGACTCATGGATATGAATGCAGCAACGACATGCCTTTTATGAAGTCATTTTTTCAGATAAAGCCCCATTTCTGAAGTCCAGATGGGAAAGTAAATCTGAGGCAATTTCTGTGCCTTTTTCTCTACTGTTGCCCTCAATTTTACAGAAGAGTGCATTTGTTTTCAGCAAAAGGGGCATTTTTAAAATAAGGAACACACTCAGCCCTGACGACCTTCTTGGTGGTTCGACTGAAAGACTGAAGAAGCCAAGATGGTCTTGTCTCAGGCAGGCGCAGTGGGTGGAGATGTTTGGGAATGCACATCTGTCTCGGTTTCTTGTGCTCATATAACCCCTGCAAATGCCTATATGTAATTACAAAATAAAGGGGCATCCAATTATCTTATGGGAAAAAAATTTTGTGTTCAGTGCTGCCCAGATTTAAAGTCCTTCAAAATGTTCCTCTTCTCACCAGGTTTTGAGAGAAAAGATAAAAGAGAGAAAAGATATTGAGTTTGGTCTGGGGGCATCACATTATTATCATGACTGCATTATTATTTCTGCCCAAAATGGTCAAAAAGTTGCTCTTCTCACCACGTTTTGACTTTCCAAATGATTTCAGAGCAATGTCTGCACCAGGGTTCAACAGTGGCTGAAGGTCTTTGGTCAACCAGGAGGTGCTGCTCCTGTTTTACCATGCCGTAACTGAGAGCATCCTTTGATATGGCATCTCAGAAAACACAGATTACCCGTCTCACACAGAGAGCCTGAAAACTACAGGAGACAAGCAGCACTCCACACTCTGGGCTTTCTTTGACTGAACAATCATTAGACAGACCCATAAGATTATCTCAGACCCATAACCATGTTCTTCACCCTGAGTACCAGCCTCAGAAGTGTCTGCCTGAGGCCAACGCTTCAGACCGCTACAAAAACTCCTTTGTCCCCTCTGTCAATCCAAGCCCTAAATAACAAGCAGGCCAGGTCTTGAGCTCTATGATGCTGTTTATTGTTTGAACTGTATGCCTTTTTTTATGCAGAGCAGCATGCAATTTGCAGACTGGTAATAGTTTGTGTATGAAATGTCTGTATGAAATATGTATGTTATTTTGTTTTTGTTTTGTTTTTGTGGAATTACCTGTGTATATATAGTATGTATGTATGTATGTATGCTGTGTTATCCCTCTACACAGCTGACACTGCTTGTGTATAAGACAAGTTTATCTTTTCTTATTAGGACAGAAGATATTCAGTTTGGTCTATTGATGCTGTTCGATTATTATTTTTGTATTGCATATTTACCATAATTATCAGAAAGTATTCAGCACTTGAAATTAACTGCACACCATTGCAGAATAAATAACATGTATATGTATATGAGAGTAACACTCCAATTAAAAATGATTCTATATTGACTAGACCACAATTGGACAACTTGATAGACCACTTTCATCATAGTCATACTTTGATTAAAACATGAAAATGGCTTGTCTGTTTAAATGCTGGTAGTGCAGATGCACACATCATTTAAAATCAAAGCCAGAAGAGCTTTTGACTACTTGTTATTCATTCAAAATTTGAAATATGGAGCTATTATCAAGGTACAGTGATATGAAAATTCTCTGAACTATCACAAATATCACGATAAATATCCTACTTTCCTCTAAAAAAAAAAAAAGAAAAAAGAAAAATGTAAATACATCACATCAGAAAGTAAATTCTGTCTCATGTCCATGCACATAAACATAAACAGACACACACACACACACACACACACACTCAGAGGAGAAGGCTGCAGCCTCCCTGGGCGGCTTGTCTCAGATTGGATGTCAGATGCTGGAGACAGCTGCACTCATCACAGCTTTTATGAATACATTACCTTTTATGTTCATCCAAACACTAATTCATCTTCCTCAGAAAATCAAACAGGACAGACATTCACCCACCATATCTCTGGAAAATTGGAACTTTCAGAAACTGTGATGTGTGTAAGACAAATATCCAGAGCCAGAATAACTGCGAATGTTTCAGCTGGGTGGCAATTCAAACCTCATCTTTGACAGTGTGTGTATGTGTGTGTGTGTTTCTCCCTATGCGTGTCCAGGATTTTTTTTATTTTATTTTTTTTTTCTGAAGAGCAGAGATGGCTTATGAAATATCAAAGTGTGTTATTTGCCTTCATGATACTCCACAACATCAAAGACCTTCCCCCACTCCCCCAAGAACCCAACAACCTACAGTTTTTTACCCGTGCAGTCTTGCCTGTCTTCCATCTCAGTATTGCTCCAAAGGCAAAAGCCTCTAACGATACAAGATATGAAACAGAGTGACTTCTGCCAACCGAATCAAAAAAAAAAATAAAAAAAAATGGAACAACAACTAAACAGACACATTTTAGAGGGATGATTGACATCCCTGCATCTTTTTATTATTCCTGTGATGTTCATCCAGACACGCTGATGCCAGAAACTGTGGCCTCACACTTTGGCTGATGCAGCAATCTGGTGATATGTGCCTCTCTGCCTGCCAACCACCTGGCTGGAAGAAGCATAATCAACCTCTCAGTCAATCACTTCGCGCACAGCCAACGGTGTAGGATGAGTGTCAGAGGAAGCGTGGCAGACATGCGCTGGCTGTGTGTCCAACTTTGACACTTCACACCTTGCTCTCTAGCATTCTGATGAGTTCTCTGTATTGACAAGGCCTCAGGATTCCTGCAACCCACTATCGTGCATGATGTAGGAGGAGAGAACGTGTAGCATGAGAGAGGGATATGTCTCCTGGGTTTTAGTGGTTTTTCAAGTTGCTCGTTAGGATTTTGCTGAGTATTTTCTCTGCCATCTCGAGGTGAAATAGCCATTTTGCTCCCTTAAAATTTAATGGATGCATGAATCAAAGTAGTTTGTATCACATTACAGTAAAATCAGTAAAGTGTTTGGGGTATGGATTATGCAGAACACTAATAGAGCAGATTCTTTTCTGTTCTATCTATGCCAGTGGTTCTCAAACTGGGGGTCGGTGAGATGATTCTGGGTTGGTCACAAGATGATTATGACACAGGAAAACACTACACAAAAGTATTATCAGGTTTATTTTTTCCATATCTTTTCTCAATTTTTTGATGAAATAATGGGTAATTTTAAAAATTGAGGCCTCCTTTGTTAAGTAAATAAATAAAACAACCTGAAAATGGAGCTGTTCTCCAGTTAGACTGATCAACGCTCTGCATACGCAGCCTGTGAGGGGGGTCGCGAGTGGGCGTCGCTTCGTTTTAAGGCGTCACAAGTGAAGAAGTCTGAGTCGCTGATCTATGCTATTCTGGTTCTGTTGTAATGAAATTGAAATGTATTGAAAATTATCAGAGTGATGCTAATTGCTGGACCTTTCTCGGTCTATAATAATAAATATCAAAATACATCCACAGAGCTGGATCAGTCAATATTAGGATTTACTTCTCCGAAAGCTGCTAAGGACTAAGCCTGACAATACATCCGAGTTATCACTGGTCCACAAACAACAGCACAGTCTCTCTGGGTGCTAAAGTTGTTTTCAAGGCACCACTCACTGCTCGGGGTTATGTAATTCAGCTGCGGTTGTCCCATATGGCACAACATCATTTATATTGCATTACCTAAAAAGCCACTCTCTCTGACTGCACTCAAGCTTGCTAGATTTTTCATCTCCAATTAAAAGGGAATTAAAGTACTGCATCACTGGACTCAAGAGAGGGGGAATAATTGACATCCTTGCTTCTGAAACAAGTGAATAATTGACTTTGTTTTTCATCCACTGGGAAAAAAAATATGGACACACATAGAGAATTGCACCCGCTGTCAGTAAGTTGTTGCTTACTGTGATGCAAAAATTCTGTGTGCAAAGATTATGAATTGAATATGGAAGAAAATAAGGACAGGAAAATACTTCTTGAGCTTGTTAGTCATTTAGTAAGCGACATCTCTCAGAGCACTTTTCCCCAACACTGACAGAGACAGACAGGAAGAAAATGAAAGAGAGCGCAAGAAACAAGACATAGAATTAATCAATTTATGATTAGAGGTGTGTTTTTTTTTCTGCCATTGCTGTCGGCTTCAGTACAAGCTTTGGCAGTTGGAAGCATTAAAGTGGACAGAGCACCCAACACAGCCTAAGGTAACTAGAAATAGCAGCTAATATCCCAGTCTGACAGGTATTAATACTGGACCACAACTGCTGAGAAAAACAAACAAAATACTCTGATTTGAGATTGTTTTTTCCAACAAATACAGTTTCTCATGTTGTGTAATTATGGCAAAATCCTATGATTCCTCTCAATTCTAATATCAGTATAAAAATGTGTCTTTTTGGTAAAACTTGGACAATTTTAAAGATACAGTGACATCGAATAAGGCATAGGTGGACTGTACTCAGTATAAAAACTACAGCATGAAAAAAGCACTCAGTACGCTTAAATATGGCATCTATAAGAAGCATGCTATTACTTTTCTCCCAAGATTAAAATGATTTGTGATTTCTATATTGGAAAGTCACTGCAAGTCCATTGGAAGTTATTTATTTTTGCTGAATCTTCTTAAATGAGGCTCTTGTTTGATTATACTACTGAAGTGATCTGCATTGTTTCAAGACTGTCACTTTTATTGAATGAAACTCTTCTTTTGGACATTTTTTCATAATACTGGCAGTTGTTTGAGAGAGATAAGATTTATAAAAGGACTTCAAATGACTTCAAGTGAAGTAATTACTTCACTGCAAAAAAATTCCTTTGTGTATTTTGGGACACTCTGATCTATAAATAGCAATAGTTTTGTTTTCAGTTGTTATTATTTCAGCTGCTACCACTTTCCTTTTAAAGTTATGCTTTTGTCTCATGGTGTCACATCTTACTTGTGTTTTCAGTAGATTTGACCTGATGATATTGTGATTAAATGCTTAAATAGACGTAAAAATATGTGACAGCCCTTTGGATTTTCTAACTGTGAAGTGACGGCCTGTTACGAGGAAATTAGCTCTGTGGCTCTCAAGGGTGGATGCAGTAGTTTCCACTCCGAGTGGCAGTCTTTGTTGCAACAAAAGTCTGACTGTGATTGTTGATGGGCACATTAGAGAGGGGGAGAGGTGTGAAAGAGGAAGGGGAGGTGTCCAATGTTACAAAGTGCCATCTCTTCATACATTAAACTGCTGTGTCATTGTGGTACAGTGTACAATCTGCAGAGTTACCTTAAGTTAGCTTACAAATAGCATCCTTGCACGCTTTTGATCATGTTTTGCTATTGATATTTGCTGTTTCATCATCAATAGTAATGACTACACTACTGATGAAATGCCAAATCAATTTATGTTGCAAAGGGTGACCACACACTATAGACACCAATTTCAGCCACTCTGATGTTTGGGGGGTGGGGATGGTTGTTGTTACCTTTTGAAGCCCAAGCCAAACCAAGTATCTGCCCTGCGGATAGTGTAAGGTGAGGGAGTTACAGAGCTGATCTGCTCACGGCCACTTGGAAGAACTCCGATTTATATCAAATGTCAGATTTTTTTTCCTATTATAAAAGCATTTAAAACAAACACACCACAGTCCAAATTTTAAAGCTCCTGTCTGATCCAGAGAAGACGGAAAGCTGCTGCAAGACAGAAGGCTGCCTCGTGCTGCTGCAGTCTTCTCTGGGAACCGGAAGAGGACGTAGGGCTGCTGTCCGGCAGTAGGTTTGCCTTTCTGCCTTCCCTGGAGCTGTTTTCTCTCAGCTCCTGGGGCTGGACTGCATGCAACGAGTGCTGACGAGCTCTTCTTTCCTGTAGGGAGGTGATTGAACTGCAGAAAGACTGCGTGAGTGGACTGTTAATGAAAATGCATTAAGGCTAGAATCTGTTTTCTGTTTTTTCAGATGAACTATCCACATTTGTCGGTGTGAGCTTGTGACCTCATCTGGTGTGCTCCCTTTACCAAATAGAGACATGAGAATTGGTGAAGATGGTCTTTATGTGTGGGCTCTGCACCTGGGAGCCAATTATGGAAGTCTTGTAATGTGTCCCAGGCTTGACACTAACCTTGCTAATGTGAAATAGCACTACCTACAGTTGGGTTATCTCTACACACTTTGTAAGCTGCTGCTAGCCCCGATATATGCTGACTCTACTGTTATACAGTAACAGTAGCTCCCACTATTCCATGGCATGGCTCACTTGTTAGCTAGCACCAGAACCTAATTAACTTTAGCTCCCGCTAACATTACCGTTATGTGTCGCTGAAGCCTGCAGCGCAACTGCTGCAGCTAATGGGGTCTCAAACCATCTTAACTCCTTGAGCAGCTTGCAAGGAAAGACATACACTTCCACATCAACACAGCAAGTTCCCCGACTTTTGAGGCTGCTGGGAGCAGGAACTAAGACTTCTTAAACAAGCCTCAGGAGCTCAGTCAGTCACCAAAGATGTCATACAGACTGTACTCATGGAGACTGAGTGAATTTTAAATACACAAACACTGGGTTACATATATATATTTGATAACGATCCCATAACTCTAAACTCAGTCAGATGCATCTTCTCCCCTACGTTGTCTGTCCAGAATCAGAGGTGCTCAGTCGTCGATGGCAATACCGCAATCAACTATTGGTAATAGTATGTATATATTGGCAGAGCATTTGGGAGACACTTCTTAAATCCTATTTAACAGGTCTTCAAATATGCCATAAATGGCTGCCAGTGTCGCCCAGATCCTCATGCTACACCCACAGTTACCTAGGGCACACTGGCCAGTGGGATGTGTCATCGTTGGTGCAGATGGCTGAATGTGTATAATAAAGATAAGGGTCAGAGACAAGGCATATACCCATCCTTAATCAGGCTGCCTGCACTGCCAGGTTGAACACGCAACTCCAGAGCTATATCCAGCTCCGAATGACTCATGATAGAGGCCTTTCATTACTGACCCGATCTCTTGAAGTGGAGGATTGTCTGTAAAAAAAAAAAAAAAAAAAAAAAAAAAAAGCCCTCAAAGCTTCTATGATACACATTCTCCTGAACTTAAGTTCTCTCAGTCAACCGGGATGCACACAAATGCCCCACGTTTTGCAACCCAAAGTTCTGGTGCCAAAGTTTGTGGCTCTTGCTCTTGGAAGATGGTTCTGGGGCAAAGTGAGGACCTCAAGCTCTTGTGTGTTTGCCTTTCCATCTCACCTCAAGAACAATGAAATATATGCAAATAAGGAGGTGTCTCGTCATTCTGCATGCAGCTGACCACAGCAAAACAGTACATGTGGAAGATGAAACACGATTATGAGTGTTGTTCGTAAGAACTTGAATGAGTAGGCGCACTGTTTATATTTCTTTTGAGAAATTGTTTTGTTGAAGGATTAACTACTGTTCAATGGACTCACCATTTTTAGTGTTCATAATGATGGATATTTAGCAAAGTACACAATTGTTTGGGTTTGTAACTCTTTTGCTCAGGCGCAGTCCTAAGGAAGCAAAGGCACACCTCTTTTACCTACTTTTCATTTAACTGCCAATTTCAAGGTCAACAGCCCCATCTGGTGGTTGCATGATGCTCTCCAATATTTTGCTATACACTGTGTGAATGTATCGAAAGTTAGTGGCAATTTTTTTATATATATATTACATAGAATACTGGTAATATTTTAAGCTTATTTTAGTGCATATCTGTATTTAGCCTATAGATAATACAATAGTTTTAAATATTCTGTGTCATTCCGTGCCCCTTCACAGAAGCAACATATACATAGTACGAATGTAGCATTTTAAAAGTTTAATATGTGACAATAAACAGGTCAATCCTAAAGAACTGACTGACTTCGACCTACTCTTTGACCACACACCTTTAGCGAGTCACTTTCCCCCAGCACATGGCTTGGCTAGTTGGTGAAAGCTTGCAGTAGCGCACCTGTCAGGCATAAAATTTTTCAGAAAAATTCAAAGTCTGTCGAAGACGTAAGGGATTTGCACGATATTTTTCTAGTTTGGATCAATGGATCTATCCAAATGGCAAGCAAGAAATGAAGATAATCAAGAGGATCATACCCTTCTTATATGGAGAGGGTGTCTTAAAATGGAGTCATGGCAGCAGCATTAAGAATTAAAGTTGCCCCTTGAGATACTAAGAGAGGATTGATCAATAAGACAAGATTGCCTCTCTGCAGTGTGTGAAGCCCAGTGCAAAACCCGTGAACTAGCATGTTAGATGCATTATGCTCTGGAGTCAAGGATCACGCTATGGTTTGTGTGTTAAATCCAGATAAAAGTTGATGAGTTCTCCACTGAGGTATTGCTAATGATGCTCTCTTGGAACTGAAACAATTGGCAAATGATTATTGATTTCAGCACAAGAGGAGTTTGGCTCCTGCACAAAATTATCTTGTGCCAGGTTGCAGCCTCTGAATGTAAATATAAATCACATTCACACATGCATTTTAATTGAAACATCCAATGTTTTTCCTTAGGGTAAGAGACTATTTGTTTGCATCTGTATGTGATGTTCAAAGATTCATCCCCTTATATAATCCATCGATTTTCAAGAGCAGCATGTTGCAGTACCATCATACTAGACAATTATGTTTTCACTTCTCAGACTTCACAAGGAGTGAGAAATGAAAGGGCAAAAAGGTAATTCCCCAAACTGTTATTCAGAATTATAGGAACAGAAAGACAAAGGGGGGACATAAGCTCTTAACATGGCCTGTCTTGATGATCATGGTGCTATAGTTTAATGCATTACCTGTCATCTCTCACATTGACAGCATTAGATTTGATGGTACTAAATGTCTAAATGCACCCCCTGGTTAAATTTGAAGGGAATATCTTGAGGACAAATCAAAGTTTATTGTTGCTCTTCTTCTCAAACTATCTTCCAGCCTACTTCTATTTTTAGGCAAACATTGAGCTCCACCAAGTGGATGAATATAGTATTGTAGAAATGGAAAAAAAATCAACCAAAGCTACAGATATCAACAAATGTTTATTTAATGACATAGTTTTATTTTGTTCTTGCATTGCTAAACCAATGCCAACAAACATTGTTTTCTCCCATCAAACTGACTGAGACTGAGAGAAACTGATCAAAGTGAATTCTGTTAAGGTCAGAGGAGAATTATTAAAATTACATTATATCACAGCATAGAAATGGAAAAATAAAATGGAATAACCTTTCTCATGCATTTGTGAAAAATAAATAATTCCCTTTTGCATTTCATTCTATACATCCCTTTCACAAGATCAATATTGCGTGTTGATTTCAAAGCTTTTGTGTAACCATTTAATACAACTGTGGAATATTACTCCATCACAGAGAGAATGCAGTGTTTTATGCCTTTGATGTAACATTCTAAAAGACAAGTTCAAAGAAAATCTCAATCTGCATACAGATATCAAGTACAGGCATCTACTAACAAGCTGGAAGGAACAATTTGCCCAAAGTACCAGATGTCTTGGGTGTAATATGACAATATCAACACATTGTAGCCACCAGGCACGAATGCAAAGTAAAATACCCTGCTTTATTATTATGCACAGTGTGCCAGTGAATGATTTTAAATAGGATGTGTGGTCTGTCTACTTTACAGATGTATACTCACACATGTATTTGAGAGACTTGGTCATAAAGTAACTCTGTAATATTATATCATGATGCCACAGTGACACTAGCAATAATGCATTAATATTTGGTGAGACTGCTTAATGTTTCACAACTAGTCAATAAGCTTCCCAGGGCTCTTCTGTAGTGATAAAACTTGATGAAACTCATTGTATGTGATCATTGCTATCAACAAAAGTCATCTGGGTCTTCATTGCCATCAGTTTTGTTATAAGCTTATGGGGTCATGCATCAGTTCATACATGTATTAAAATTAACACAGGATCAAATGTTAGAGAATATACTGTACATAAATATATTTTTGAACTTTAGAAAAACAGAAGAAGGCAGTGTGGTTATAAAGGTGTAGCTAAGTTCAACATTGTTCGTTTAATGTTCCCAGCCTAAAATGTCAAGTAGTTTGTATTTAGACCTAGAGAACAGACCTGTCACGAGGTCCTATATTGTCTTTAGACCGATGTCATTTTAATTTCTTAGCTCTCAAGAATGAACTGGAAAAAACTAATATTATCGTACTTAAACCTTGAAATATACAAGTTGATGAAATAAAGCTCATTGCTCACAGCTCATCTTGCAAATGAAACGTGTTTGGATTCAAACATAAGACAAATGAAAACAATACAGAAAACATTAATTTGCAAGTGAATTGGTTTACTTTGAGAGGGTGAATGAGCAATACCTATCATTCATACAAAATGTATATTATTTTGAAGAAATGTGCAATCAAAGCATTAATAAAGGATGCCTAAACATGCTCTCTGTTGCTGGCATTTGGAAAAATATACAGTTAGAAATATATACACATCCAAGAGTAGCAGTTTTACATACTCAGTGTGGGCATTAGCAAGAATTTGCTTGCATAGTTGAGTGCATGCATAAGCAATTTACCATGCAACAATTGCTGTCATACATTTTATGAATGGCGATCACTTTTCTCAGTCTATGTCAGTGCGTTCAATGTGGACCTCCTCTGTAACCCATAAGCTAAAGATGTGCAGAAGCTGCGATGTCACAAAAAAAGACTAAGGATGATCTGATTCAAACACACCATAATGCTCTATGTACATGTATGGTGCTCAACAAAGACATCCCAGTAAATTGTCTTTGATTATCTTGGTTGTGTGCGTAGTGGCTTTTTACATTAACCCTGTGTTCATCTGAGAGGAATGTTTTGAGGTGTCTGGCAGTCTTGAGTGAGAGGTTCCCCATAAGGCCATGGGCAGCCGCGGTAATCGTTGGCATCAGCAACTTGGGGGCAGAAGGGGGAATAGGTCAGAGAGGTCTGAGGGCATTTGCAGGGAGAGGGTATTAAGCTATTACTGTTAAATCAATATAACCATTTAAGAACCATGGTCTCCAGATATTTAACACTGGTGACGCATGCTTTATTCCTGTACTTGTTCTGGGCCTCATGTTTGACAGTCTGGAATACAAGTCTGATTTTGGCTGCACATAAATGCTGTTTAAAGGCTGTTGCACAATTACTATATCAAGAAGCATATGTAAACAGCAGGTTTGGTTAAATAGGATTAATTGTGTATTACTTGAAACAACATTTTCAGTGCTTAATAAATATTAAAATTGACTTATAAATGTACCAACACCTGGAGTTATACAATTTAGATTATACTTAAATACATAACTATGATTATCTGAGGCACTGATGTTTGTTGTTGACATATGGCTCCCAATATTTAAGGAGAGCTGTATAGAGAGATTTTTTTTGGAAATAACTGAGAGGTTCACAGCCTCAGTATGTTAAAAATTGCCAGTAAACTTCCTTTGGTGACTGAGTAGTCCATGTTTGATGTGATGTATCTCAAAAGGTTTCTTTCCTTCACTATCCAAGTTTCCCTCTGGTGCAAAACCACGCTTATTTTTACATCCTACCAAGACGGACCTCAGGCAAGTATGCTACAGACAGAACCAGGCAAAAATTTCAATACATGTGTGGTCCATAAGTTTTTACAATACAATATAATATTCTTTAAAATCAATGCAATCCATACAAAGTGCTTTGTTTAAATCCATTCCTAAGTAACTATTTCACAAAGTGGACAATAACTGTCCAATATGGCAGCTGGTATTCATTAACCAATGAAAAGCTACAGGTGCTTTTAAGATGTTTCTCAAACAAGTGGTCTAGTTTGATGGTTCAAACACCTAAGAGCTGCACTAGAGAGATTGTTATCAGGCCCTCCACATGACTTTACTTGGGCTTCTGGCTAGTTCGTGTAGAATTGATGGGGATCTTTCTGGACTGCATTGTCTTTTTAGCAGGTTCTTTCTTTGAAGGTTCTTTAGTACTGGCAGAGGACTGGGTGGCTGTTTCAGCTCCAGATGACTTGGACTTGTTGGAGGGCAGCAGCGAACGCTTAGCAGGGGTGGACATCTTAGAGGATTCCTTTTCTTTGGCTGTGGCCAGATTACTCTGGGCCTCTGAAGCCACATTCTGGGCCTTCTTGCTTACTCCATCTGCTATTACTTCTCGTGGTGCATCTCCACCGCCGTCCTCTGGACTTCCTTTAACCTCTACCCCCCCTGCTTTCCCACCATCACTTGACTTACGGGTCTCTTTTTGCCTCAGGGCAGTCTTGAAGAAGGACAAACCTTTGTCCTCAGTCTTACTGTTCCTTTGAGCTCCCCTTGATGTTGCGTTTGCATTTGTAGAGGTAACTCCCACACTTGAAGACCGAAGGCTCGTCATGGAAGAGCTGCTGCTTGAGCTTCGGCCTCCTGCCCTATTTTCCACAGCTCTGCCCAGCCTACCCTCTGCTCTGCCACTTTCTCCACCCCGAGATGAAGCACCACTTGACCTGGAGGAAGGTCCTCCATGGCTGACCTTTCTTTCTGAGGCCACACTGGCCCGTGAGGATTCCCGGCTAGTACTCCTGTCTGCTGCTCTAGTCCTGCCAGAGGCTGAGCTCTTTTCACCTCCCCCTCTGGGTGATGTCCTCCTTTGAGGGTGTGAGCTTTGTGATCCTGGAGAACCACTCTTCCGTTGTTGGGCAGACTCAGGATGTAATGATTCCTGGGTTTGGGAGGACCCCTTTCTGGAGGGCGTGGCTGTTTTTGAGGAGCTAGCCTTACTAGTTTTAGCGGGTCCATCACTTTTGTCTTTGGGGTTAGCTGCAGACACAGTACTCCTGGCCTGTGGTCGAGACGGTGACTTGTCAGGGGCAGGAGATGCATGAGATGGAGAGCTGGAGGATGTTGAGGAGGTGGCAGGACGCTTCTTGGGACTCCTTTCAGACTCCAAGGAAGTCTTGGTTGAGGTCCTTCTAACATTAACACTTTCTGCACCCCCACTCCTTTGTTTAGGCTCCTTTGCAGTTACCCCATGTCCAGGGCTATCCTGCTCAGCAGCGGTGGCTACATTATTATTATCCCCAGCCTGGTTGGAGCTCCTCTGCTCTGTCTGTGCCATGTTCTTGGAGTGAACCTGCTCTACCAGCCTCTTACTACTTGCATTACTATCCATTGCTGCAAGGGATGACTTTCCCCCAGATAGTTTGTCTGGCTTAGCTGACGCACTGAAACAGGACGTTGATACCTTGTCATCAGCTGCCTCTCCTATCCTCTCCAGTGTTGGGGAGGAGGAGTGGGAATCCAAGGAAAAACGAGAGGGAGAGTTGGAACGGAGTTGGAGCTTGGCAGAAAGGGACCAGGATGGTTTGGTGCCATTCTCACTAAGCGCTAGAGGGCTGGCCATGGAAGACCTTGAGGAGAACGTCTGTCTCTGCATACTTCTCACTGCTGGTCGGCTGGAAAAGCCTGCTTGGTAGAAAAGGAAAAAAACATGAATCAGTATTATATGAACTGATAAAATATTGCTGTTTTTCACACTGGAAACAATGAAATCAATTCAGCATTGTGTTTAAATTGACATGAGATAACAAACAGTGCATATTTGCTCTTTTGGACGAACGCCACGCACCATCGTCTTCACTCCGTTCTCCAGCAAACTCAGCTGACTCAGAGAGGGAGGCTAATGAGGTGCGTCTGGAGGAACCAGATGAGGCTTGACTAGGTGGACGGCTACCCATCAGCCTACTAATCCAGTGCTCACACAGGGAAGAGCTGGTGGATCCTGAAGGCCCAAAAAAAGGTGGTTGAACATGTAGAACCTATTCAATGCAGAAGGTTCAAATATTTATGTAAGAGATTGTACCGACTAATGTCAATAAGACTTACCTCCCACAGAACTGTTAGCTGACCAAGATGGAATTGTGGCACGTCTCTGATAAAACAAGATGTAGGCAGTCTGCTTGCAGACTTCATCATCAGATATGGCTTGAACATCGCTGTCATCAAAGCAGTACCATTGGCCATCAATGGAGTTCTTACAGTGAGCTACAAGACAAAGTACAATAAGACTGATGTATCGCAAATATGGGAAGCTTTTATGAAGGAAGGAAAAACAAACAGTTGATACTAAATTGTTATACTGCACAGATGCAACTCACAATGGTGCTTACAGTACACTCTATGATTATGGATGGGTTTATGTTACCTGTGTAATGTCCTCCCTGCATGGTTCCATGGTGGTTACACACAGCATACAGGTCATAAAGGTAGTCCTCAGGATCACGGCCCATCCCATAAGGCCGTCTCCATGGTGACCAGTGGGAGGGTAGGCTCCAGCTGCTTTGGCTTCTCTTGACCATGTGGGGTGCCATGTCCATGCCTATCAGTGGAAACTTCACCATGTTTTGCATCTTCATCCGTCGGTCCCCATCCTGAAGGATACAGTGCATAAATTTAATTTATGAACACTGGCTCAGTGTAAACAGCATACATCCAAAATCAAGTGCTATGGGAGTAATGTCTATACATGAAGATACTGAAGAATATCAAATTCACTCTCTCTCTCCATCCCAAACTCGCTTACATTTTTGTTGACTTTGGAAGATCTCAGTGATTTTGTCAGTTACTTTTATCCTATAATCTGCACGGTTTGTCAGTACCTGTCGAAAGCGTTTGAGGTGAAGTATGAGGATGTCTGGCAGGGTCCAGAGGCTGAGCTTGATGCTGCCCTGTTGAAGCTGCTTACAGTGTGGACATCGCCATGCATCATCTGGAGCAAGCTGAAATTAAAGTGAAAATTGGATTTTAGCACGATATACCATATGTAGAACTTAAAGTCAGCATGCAGCAAAAAATGAAACAATAAAAACCTCCTTCAGTCCACAAATGTCTCCAGGGTTAGTGACAACCAGCACATGACATAAAGGATGAGCCTACCTGTTCCTCTTTGGTGTAGAGCTGAAAACACTGGGCGAGTGAGCAGGTCTGAGGCTGCAGGTGCTGCTCCTTAATTTGACGCACACTTTCAGCATCTGGGATGTACTCATCTTCTGTCCGTTTGAACAGACTGCAGGCGTAAAAAGCACAAGTCATAGTGAGGTGATACAGAACTTCAAAGGACATAAAACTATTTAATTTAAAAAAACAAGCCTCTAAAAGCAGACATCAGACATAACAAAGGCTTTGTTTCTTAGCAAGTGTAATTGCTTTAGTCTTTGCCAGATCTCACTTACTAGTCTTTCGTCTCTTTGTCCCATTCAACAACAATTTTGACATGTGGTGGCCCTCCAGGACCACAAGACTTGTATGCCCTGTTTAAAACAAGATTAATGGAAAAGTATTTGCATTACATTTTCTGTTTTAGGTATTTAGCTGATGCTTACATCCAGAATGACTTACACTTTGTACTACATTGGCGTACAATTAAACTTCTAGACTGCCACCATTACGTGAATATTTAATGGTGCACCATGCAAAATTCTGAAATTACACATGAGGTTTTGGATAGGCTTTATATGCCTTGAAATCATGAAACTTACTCAGCATCGACCATTTCTAGCAAACAAAACAAACAACAAACAAAACAAAACAAAACAAAGTAAAATGCCAAAATTGGAAACAGGACTTTTTCAAGGTGACAAGAGTGCTAGTTGCTTATCTTCATTCAAACATTTCAGATATTCCACTATATCAAACCTCTGTCAAAATCCATGAAAAAAACATGTATAAATCACAGAGTTCATCTACTTTTCAGAGGAAAATCTCTAAAGGAAGAGATCACAAGCTTATTACATGTCAAGAAATGCTTTGAAGCAGTACATCTGAGGGTAAGTTTACACACTGAGATGAGTGAGAGTCATGATCAGTAAGATAATATTTATATATGGCATTACCTCTCCACAGAGGGATGGCAAAGTGGCTGCTCCTCTTGAGGCAAGAGATATGTGATTCCAACCACTCCTACCACACGCAGGCTGAAGGGCCCCACCTACAGACGATCAAGGGACATTACAGTTCCACATGATCAAATATTACAAAACAGCATTATTAAAAGACTACATCAAACTCCAGGAGGCTGTTAAGCGTGCGTATGTGTGTCTGTTTACATATGTATATACCTGAACAAAGACTCCAGGGCGTAAAAGATGCCGCATCTTCTCCAGAATCTCTTTCTGAAGCACATCCCATGTCACTGTGCGCTCCAAATACAGCACAAACGGATTACCAAACCTGCAACAGTTAAAATGACAAAGCAGTACTTTCAGTGGTGATGAGTTCTTTTGTTTTAACCCTTTGCACAATATTGTTTGATTAGTTTAGTGTACCTGCGCCCTTGCTGTCCCGCGCAGGCTCGGTTACACACCAAGAGGACAATCTTGTCGGCCTGGCCGGTATTTTTATTGGGGCTCTGAGGTGGGCTTGGAGGTTCTTGTATTTGTGTAGGTATCCTATTATTATCTGTGCCGTACTTCAAGTTGTTCTGGTTCAGATTTGCATGCGGGCTCCCTAAAATTGATGCACATGCTGTGATGTTAGTGACATGAAAGGAAAATGAAGTTGAAACCCTTACACTGTATTGTTTGCTGCTTTACAAAGCAATCCAGCATGGTGGCGAATTTGTGTAATAGCTTCCTGATTAAAGCATTTCGTCCCATGTTAATCCATTTATAATCTAATCTAGACTCCTACTGCCCCTAATATGCCAAAGAGCTAAACTGATTTCCAGTGAATTAAGAAGACGTCATACCTCCTCGCTGAGAGCGGATCTGCTCCGGTCTGAATAGCTCAGGTGTTTCAAAGGCAAAGATGGAGTCGCTCTCTTGAATGATCTCAAGGTCGTCGTCGTCATCACAGAAAGAACGGTGAAAACCGTCGTAGTACATTTCAGTGAGGACAATCTAAACAGAGATAGGGAATAGAAGCAGGGTGTGGGTTGGAGTCATTCTGAATTACAATCACTGTTACGTAATATCTAGCAGGTACTGAAGAGGTGCTGTCAAAAAAATCAGAGAGGCTTCAGATTTCTACCTAGATAAATGAGGATATTTATAAATGGCTGATAAAAAAAACTGCTCAAATCAACCAAATTTGCATGTATACAATAAATAGACTGCATAAAATAGGACATTTTTTAATCAAATCAAATGTCACATGATCCCTGTCTGCCACTGTGACACTTGCGGACACATCAAATACAAATGGTGGATTGTTGAGGACTGAGACAATGGCTTTCACTGTGATTGAAATGCTGTCTGACACCGAGGAAGGCAACTTCTTGCTGAGGAACAAAACATACCGTTCCCATAATGCAAATCTCAGTCAGACGTCACCAACAAATCCTCCGAAGCTCACTGAGAGCATTAATTCTCCATTCAATTTCTTCAAAGCAGCACATAGCATCTTTAAGCCACTTTATTTTGATACATTCATGGACTCAGAGGGTTATGTTTCAGATGAGACAGTACCTGCTGAGCAGGGATTTTGGTCTCCTGGGCCACAGCTTGTCTCAGTCTGGACACAGTGCCAGAGAGCGGCACTGCCACCCCAACTCTCATACAGTGGGAGCATTTTCCTTGGTATACCACTGTCACATACAGAGGCCTGGAGCACAGAGAAAAAGTGAAATGAAACAGCAGCTACAAAGAAATAATTTGGGTGATGCTTCAAAGATAGATGGCATCTTCCAATTTTAGCATTTACTTGTCAGATCTATTATGGTGTCTGTCTTTGCTGGGTTTGACGTTCTTTTTCATACCAAGCTCAATAGCAAAAACAAGACCAGATGTGATCTTATGCATATTCTTAGGTGCAGGATCATTTTTGTCCAATACATGTCATCTTAATTATATATTACATAAAGCATCATCTCACCGTGTGTGAGGTACTGGGATGGGCAGTGAGATGCAGAGGAAAGGATCAAAGGTGTTGCTCTGTTTCTGGCAGTGAGGGCAAGTCAGGGAGGACCTGCAGGGGTATCATTAAATGACAGCTTTAGAATAAAATAAAATAAAATAAAATACAGTAGTTGTAATATGAATTCTCCTATTTTAAAATCAGATATACATATCAAAAAAGCAACATCCAATAGCAGGATGATCACAGGATCACAAGTTGTACAGTGTTAAACTTGATGAAAAGATGATAAAACTCTATTTGTCTAGCATTGACACTTAACTACCAGGTGACAACAGATAAATGTTCAGTATGGAGTCACTTGCTTTTATGGTGCATCTCCACACATTATATAACTCTGACCCCAGCCTTAGCCTAACCCAAACTGAATCTGACCCTATTTCTAACATTAATCTCAACCTTAAAATTAATCCCAACCTAGATTATGTATATCTATCAGTTACTTTTAACACAGGTAAACTCAGCAGTCTTTAGTTTCAGAAGAAAAGTGAGTATCAACAACGGACTATACAAATAAAGTGTGACCATAAAGAATATGGTTATGCATCAATAGGTAGTGAAACCCTGATCTATTTTGGAGCACTGGTATGAGGCTGAAATGGAAAACATTGGATTGAATATTGGAAAAACTATTATCTATTATGTATTATCCATCATCTATCTACATCTGATCCACTGACATAAAACATTCCACAGGCAGGCCATTCAGATTTTACATTAAAGCTTAAATTGTTTAGCAGTTTTAACTAAAAGAAACTGGAGTAACAGGAATGAGTACAGTATGGCATTACTCAGTCATATTGTGGATTCTGCTTCCCAGCTGGAGAATTTTTGCTATTTTTGGATGAATAAGAGTAATCCCAAGAAGGGGGCATCCATGCAAATGTCTTCTTAATAGCTATGCAGTTATAAAAGAAAGAAAAGGTGAATTGCTATTGGTTTAGTTGTTGGTCTATACAGATCAACAGTGAAAGTAGTATGTGTCACAAATGAAACACGAGTATGAAAGTCAAACAGAGATGCACTGATACCACTTTAACCCTGGGCTAAGGTTATAACTTCACCTGTATTGTGCCTGAAACAGTTCCTGTACAAAAGAGCCGGGTGCTGGTACCGGAGATCCTTCGCGGGCATTTTCATCTTCTAATGGGGGCTAAAGAATCATAACATAGTTGATACAGTAATTTAAAAATGGCTGAAAAATTCCCATGACAAACATATAAAAATACACAGGACGGCCCAGCTGAACAGCAGGAAAATCATAATACTCAGTTTATTGCAAGGTTTTTATAGTTGATCAAGCGAGCTTTGCTGATACTAAAGAGACCATATCTTACCAATATAAAACATGGTTCATGGATTTAAATAATGTTTCTATACAGTTAAACACATATTTGTAAAGTATGACTGTATCCTTGCTGTTTACCTTCCTCGGAGGTCTGCTTTCAGGGTGGACAATGTTGTTGAGGTCTTCATGGACTCTATCCAGCAACCACAGGAGGAACTCCTGGGCATCGTGCTGGGCATTGCCCCTGAACTGAAGGGCGCTCTTTGACACCACGTTCTACAACACAACAGGGAACAATACACACAGTTTTGCTGGATGGATTCTAAAACAAATAGGAATTTGTAGTGCAGGTGGTACCATTTCTCCTTTTCTTTTTTTACAGTGGCTAATCATAAAATATTCAGTAAGTTTGTCCAGGATGCCACGACGAGCACAATCCTAAAGGTCAGTGGAGGTGATGGTGATGGTGAGAGGCAGGCCTGGAGAAGCTTTTTAAAACACCAGGACACAGGCGGAAAATCGACAGCTCAACCTCACTGACAATTAGCTATTGGTGGCCACAATAGTGTGCACCCTACAGAGCCGTCCAGGCTGGCAGCTGTAAAGTCACCTCTGCTCACTGGCTATCAAATGTCACGCAAGGTCAAAGATATGAGGGGACTGAGCACTGTGTGCCTCCCTGCCCGTCCCATGGGATGTTCTTCCTCTTTTTCAAGCCATTACCAAGGTAGCCTCAGCGCCTATACAAAGAGTGATGCAACCACAGTGCAAGCTTTCCATCTGCAGCTCGAACACAAAGATTATCTTTAGGTAAAGGTTTGTTTTGATGAATGTAGATCTTAAGTTAGCTTATGAGGCTACTCTGATTGTAAATTGAGGGGAAAACAATTTGAATTTGGAAACATTGTGAGATGTGGACTGAATACTAATCTTGCAAAATATTTAAAACATCTGTGTCTGTTTGAAACAGCTCAGAATGACACAAAAGCACAGTGTCGTGTGAATAACACCTTGTTTATCATCCTCAACAATAAAAAAAATTCAATGTCTGTAAACACAATTGCAAGGAATCTAATGGAGACCAAGTGCAGGGGAGAGCAGGGTAAGATGAGCCCTGTTGTACATTTTGTTCTATTACGGCCCAATAATTAATTATTTATTTCAAACAATAATTTCTATGTCTACTTAAATGTGAATACTACTGTCACACAGCATTATAGTCCATTTACTACTGTCTATGTATAGCTCACATTTCCCCCAACCATTACTTCTAAAATACAAACTTCACACTGTTCAACTTTGTTTAATCTTGTGGCTCAACTCACCCCAGAGTAGGGCTAAGTTGAGCTTCGGGACAGTGCAAGTTGAACCCTATGGGGGTAAAATGTTACACAACTTAAAAACTCTATTTTTGTCCTTTTCAGGCCTTTCGCTGGAGGGTCTCCCACATGCAGAATCAGGCAAATTTTCACTCCATTCTGCCTCCTCTAAGATGGCTCAATTTTTTTTTCTTCTACCATTTTCTAATAATATAGCCAATGATAAATTCAACACAACATGTCAATTCTCTTTTTAAAGTTACAACAATACAACTTGGTGTAACATAACTGTGAACACAACGTGTGCCGTGTGTGTGTGTGTGTGTGTGTGTGTGCGTGTGTGTGTGTGTGTGCGTGTGTGTGTGTGTGTGTGTTTGAGTGTGTGTGCACATGGACGGATATGCGCGCACACGCGTGCGCACACGCACACACACACACACACACACAAGGGTACACAACATTTAATCCTTGTATTTCTAACAAGTTTAAAG